>JAPWTK010000179.1:690000-884963 GCA_029963805.1 Aromia moschata
TTAATTTTAAGCGCTATACAATCTCCTAAAATCTTATGAAAACCGAAGCGGAACAGTTCCGTCACTTTACTTGTAAGTGCTTTTCCACTCCTTCTTCAATCCCTACCACATTTATTTTTTAGCTTAACTTAGGTATTTTATACTTTTTAGTGCATATAAACTGCTAATCAAAAAACCGCTGCCTATGGAATCACTACTTCCACATCCAGTTTTTCGACATTTAATTATAGTATCTCCCTAAAACATTATTTGTATTTCTAAAAGTGTTAAATTTGAATATAACCATAATGCCCTTTATGATCCTTTTATTTTTTTATGAAACATATAACCTTTAGTACCTGATGGACGTGTATGATCTTTATGACTCCCTATAGTCACATAATGAGACTCATCATATGGTATAACCTATCATAGTCTAGATCATATGACTTATTATTTACAGAGGTAAGGCGGCAGAGCCGTTTAAACCTATCAATTTAAACACTACGTACTACATATAAGTATTACAGTAAATACACTACCTATAGCTAATTTTTTTTTACATACTTACTAGAGAAAAAAAATAATATATAAATTATAGGTGAGGTACATCAGAGAAAGTGTAAACAAAAAAAAAAATACAAATTATATTCTGATCCTGTCAATAGCATTTTTGAAGGAATTAAGTGAAGGGGCATTTACCACTTCATCAGGAAGATAATTCCATGCCCTATGTACTCTATTACTTAAAAAGAATTGACGACACAATTTATGAAATCTATCTCGCACTAACTTGTAGTCATGTCCACGTAATCGATAATTGTCACTTAAGGTAAAAAAATGTTAACTGCACTGTATAATGACCGTGGATAATTTTATAAGTTTCGATTAAATCACCCCGTAATCTCCTTTGTGACAATGAAGTTAAATCCAAGATAGAAAGCATTTGTTCATACGGTAGATTCTTCAAAGCTGGTGACATTTTGGTGATCCTCCGCTGAACATGCTCGAGCAAATGAATGTCGCTAACGAAGTATGGATTCCAAACCGTTTCTGCGTATTCCAATATAGGTCTAATAAAGATTTTATATATTTTTGATAATAGCTCTGGAGACATATTTTTAAACGCGACTGATACCATGTAGGTAACGCTATTTGCCTTCTTAACAATTTTTCCTATGTGAGAAGCCCATTTTAGGTCATCGGACACAATGACACCGAGATCCTTCTGCTTTGTTACCGCTCGTAGTATCATTCCATTCCGGATGTACTGATTGTCTGGATTTTGCGATCCCAAATGTAGCACTGTACATTTAGATTCATTCAGTTCGAGAATCCACTCGGAACACCATTGTTGTAAACGCAGTATGTCATTGGTCAACTTGTCAACATCTGTTAATGGGTTTCCAAAAAATGTTGTGTCGTCGGCAAAAAAATGAAACCTTTGATTGGAATATAAAAGCTAAATCGCTGATGTAAACATTAAATAGTAAGGGGTCCCAGTACAGACCCTTGAGGAACTCCGCTTATCATCTCATAGGATTGTGAACATACTCCGTCAATTCTCACTTGGCACTTCCTGTTATTCAAAAAGTCCTCTATCCATCTGAGAAGATTTCCTCTTACTCCAAAACATTTTAATTTGTATAAGAGTCGCTGGTGTGGTACTCGATCGAAAGCTTTTTTAAAATCTAAATAGATGACATCTACAGGTCGACTGTTGTCTAATTCATCTGTCCAACAATTTGTGCATTGTAGTAGATTCGTTACGGTGGACCTACCTGGCAAAAAACCATGCAGTCTTTCATGTAAAATTCCTGCATTAAGAAAGAATTCAGTTAGTTCCTGTGAAATTATCCTTTCTAGACATTTACATGTCTAGAAAGGATAATTTGTTACTTTATACTTTTGTGTGTATACTTAATAAATTATACTTATAATAAATTACTTGTATAACCTTTGTGTGAGTTTTATGAATATTATAATCTAACCAATATTAGGTATAACTAAAATGACTAATATGACCTTTGTCTTACGTCTTCTTCAAACCCTCATTTGTATCCCTTCGCCTCTTTTTTTGACCCCCTTCAGAGCGATTTAGAGAACTTTAGAATCAATGTAATACCCAGAGGTATTACCAAAGTAATACCCAATTCAGAGCAAGCAAAACCCAGCGGAACTGCAAAGTGGTAGAGCTAAAGAAGTGGTGAAAGGATGGGACAACGACCAACTGCTCAGGACTTTTTGGGGAGGTCTCCGTGTGTCCGAATAAAGTTTTTACCCATCTCTCAGCTCATCCTGTAGATTTCTGAATTTCCGCCAAAATTCTGTGAATTCAAATTTCGGCATGGGATTGGTTTTGTTGTTGTGGACGACGAAGTCATCCTAGAGATATAACATGGCGACTCCGGGCCATTAAAATCAACTATATACCCACAACTCTCTACAAAAAATATTTTTTTTTTTTTTTTTTAAAACTTTTTTTTCCCCAAAAGAAAAAAAGGGGGGTTTTTTTTTAACCCTGATCAGAACATTCCCGATTCAAGACAATCAGATGTGGGAGATAGTGGCTCCCTCAAGATTAAGTACCATTTTTTCGAAATCAAACAAAAGCCACATGAGAATTTTGTAAATTTTTGTACAACCAAGAATGATCTTTGTACACCCTTTTTAACCTGCCGAAATCGAAATTCAAAAATGGTACATACTCAAACTTGAGTTCTCTGTACATTTTACCAAAAGCAAATTTTAGCTATACCAGTACAAATATTTTGTACATTTTTCTACGCCCAAAAAATATTTTTGTACACCCTTCAAAAATTAAAAAATCAAGTGTCAAAAGTGGTACTCAATCTTGACAATTTTTTTAAACTTTGAAAAATTCAAATGTTTAGACGTCAATATATAGAGTGAATTTCGTAGATTTTTGTACAACCAAGAGTGATTTTTGTACACCCTTTTTAACCGGCCGAAATCGAAATACAAAAATGATACTCAAACTTGAGGTACTCTTACACTTTCACCGAAAACAAATTTTAACTATAGCAGTATCGAATTTTGTACATTTTTGCACACCCAAAAATTATTTTTGTACACCCACAAAAATGGAAAAAGTGGTAGTCAATCTTGACAATTTTTGAAAACTTATGAATTATGGTACATAGCAAAATAAAAAATAAATAAAGTGGCTTCTATAATAAATATAAACGAATACATATTTATACGTATACAATATATGCATATTGTATGTATTATATAATATATTATATATAATCATACATTATTATCGAATGCCCTGAGAACGATATCGATTAAATAAAATAAATTAATATTTTAAAACCGTGGAAATAAAAAATATTGTCCTGATAATTGAAATCAATTACTACACATATGTATGTATTTTTGAATTAGTGTAAGTAATTTTCGTCTTAGTGTAAGTACTTTAAAAAACAAACATAAATTACAACGTAGTTAACGATTTAACGTAATTTTGAATGAAGCAACAAACAAATACTCCGAACTGTTGTTCATGACATATTATTCAGTAACATTAGTTTAATTAAAAAATGAGGTGTAGCACTATTTCGAACATTTAAACCAAAGCTTAAATAACCTAGATAGATAATCTAGATCAAAACCTAGAACATAGATGACATTCTTGAGGTTTTGATTTAATATTTAAAAAATTATGTTTTTTATTGAAAAATAAACAAAATTATTATTTCACATGACCGATTTGTAACTATAAAACATATAATGTACTATGACAGGTGTGTAGTGCTATGTTCAGGTGTGAAATTTTCATACCTAAATCGAATTAAAGAACATTGACCGTTCTTATTATGAAACAAAATTACGAAGTAGATTAGGCATGCTGATAGAAAAGTTTTCTGATATGTGACGTTTATTGCATATTTTTAACTGTGATGTTTTTACGTTTAGAGTTTGATATAACACATGAACATATTTTTTTCTTCTTAGAATTTGGTTATGTACCTAACTGAATAAGAAATAACATATGTTTATAATTTACGTTCGTGTAGAAATAAGAAATAAAACGTTAATTTTCCAATGTAATTTCGCTTAGGGTACTCAGCAGGTCAAACATTTCTAGATTTTTTGTCATTGCCATGGTAAGTAATCTGTAACAATATAAGAAATCTTATCTTTCTTCCGTGAGCTAGTTTATAAAGATCCAAACAAAATCCGAATTAATAGAAATATAAATACCTTCCATGCTGTTTCTTGGTATTTTTCATGAATTTCTTATTTACTATCTTTTTCCAGAACAATACATTTGAATATGCCTTTTCTATTTTTTTTTTCTAATTTTTTCATCTGTTGTTATACATATTTTGCATTATACTTCAATATATGTATATATTATTATTATTATTCCTGAACAAACACTAAATTGTTTGAAATATGATGGGTGAATTATAGGAATTATAATTTGTAGGAAAGCAGCGAAAGCATTATTCAGAAAGTAAACTTGAGACCTTTTAGGAGATTTTATTAAAAGATGGCGGCTTCAAAGGTTCAAAGCAAATACTAAACATTGGGTAATAGTAATAGTTGATTATTTTGATTATCTCTTATGAACTATTAAAAAGTATTAAACAAAAAACAATAAACAATAAAATAAGCAATTGTATTAAAAATTTAGGTGGCGTTACTAAAGAATTATACCTTCTTTCAATTCCCAGTTCATTTTTCTGTTCTTGTTCATTATTATCATTAATAAAATCATTAACCTTTTGCAAATGTCCTGCAATAAATGTACAAAATAAGGTTCTACATTTATTGTATTGTTCCTGGCGAGTTTTAGATGAGGAAAAAATATTACAAATTACAATATATATGCTGAACTGAAAGCCTATATTGTTCTTCCCTGGAGAAAAAAAAAAAAGTTTAAAAAAACACTTAGGTATATATCTATGGGTATAAACTAAACAACCTAAAACCTACACAGGTTACTCAATAACACCAAAATAATTTGGTTTATTTTGATCTGCTGTATTTTCTGTTCCGATATTACAAAAATTCTCTATATACACCGAAAACAATCGGCTGCGACCAGTTTCTTGGAAATGATGGTACAGATTCGTAGTACAAGTACCTCGAGTACCTCGAATCTGTAAATCTGTAGAATCTATAAAGATGGAAGAAAATTTCTTGCTTTATTTATTTCTTTCTATTTCTATTTCCAACGAGTTACAGAGTTCTACTGATACTGGTTTAAAGATATAAATGTGAAATTCAAAATCTTTGTTCACAATTTCACCTAAATTCAAACATAAAAATATTTCGCATGATAGGAGGAAAAGACTCTGCCGCCTTACCTTTCTGTGATAATAGTAATAAAAATAATAAAGTAGTAGTTTCCCTTATACACCTGTTTCAAAATTTTTATTTTGCCTATATGAAATTTTGAGTTTCTTTAAAATCTTGAGAAAGTTTCTATAACTTCTTTGAGAAAGTTTCTATAAAATCAACAAAACGCATTATTCCTATTCTCAGGTAAATATTGTTTCCACTATCGTCTCAATATATCCACAGTGTCAAAATTATGAGGTGTATAAATTAAGTAATGAGACTGGTTTTTTTATTTATTTTTATTCGAATACAATTACAATTCAGTATTGCCTCCTTCAAAATAACTTCCTTGAGAAGCCACATAGCGCTGGAGTGGTTCTTCCATTCCTGATAGCAGTGCTGGAACTCATATACTGGAATAGCCTTCACCTGATCAGTTACAGCCGTTTCAATGTTTTCTATTTCCCCAAAATAACGTTCCTTGAGGTGATTTTTCAATCTCGGGAAGAGAAAAAGTCACAAGGACTCAAGTCAGGAGAATAAGGAGGCTGAGGAGCCACACGAACGTTTTTACTGGCTAAAAACTCGTTAACTGAAATAGC
Organism: Aromia moschata; assembly: GCA_029963805.1. NCBI lineage: Eukaryota > Metazoa > Arthropoda > Insecta > Coleoptera > Cerambycidae > Aromia > Aromia moschata. Next base: position 695,898 of record JAPWTK010000179.1, read on the forward strand.
TGTGTGACATGGCGCATTGTCGTGATGCAACATCCAGTTGTCCTTGATGTTTGGTTTCACATGCATGACCCTTTTTCGAAGTTTTTCAAGAACCTCTCTGTAATAGTATTGATTTACTGTTTGGCCAGTAGGCACAAACTCTTTGTGAACCCTGGCTATTAAAAAAAAAACAAATCAGTATGCATTTGATCTTCGACCTGCTCATTCTTGCTTTTTTTGGGTCTTGGAGAGCTTGAAGAATGCCATTCCATGCTTTGGCGGTTAATTTCCGGGTCGTACTCAAGTACTCACTCAGGTCTCATCACTAGTAATGGCACGGTCCATAAAATGTGGATCGTTTTCAATGGATTCGAAAAAGCCAAGACACCTTTCTTTCTTGATGTCCTTTTCTTCCCGCGAAAGGTTTCTTGGAACCATTTTTGGGCCGATTTTTTCTCATCCACAATTGTTAGTCAAAATCTGATGAACAGCGGTGTGATTCAAACTTAACTCTTCCCCGATAATTTTTGTTGTCAACCGACGATCTGAACGCACAAAATCCCGTATTCTATAGACATTTTCATCGGTTCTTGAAGATGAAGGCCTTCCGCTGCGTGGTTCATCTTAAATCGACTCTCATCCTTCTGAGAATACCTTAAATCACCGAAAAACCTGGATTCTTATAAAGACTGTCTCCGTAGGCGTGTTGAAGTTTTGCAAAGTTATCCGTTGCGCTGTGTCCAAGTCTGTAGCAAAACCTGATAGCACACCGTTGCTCAAAATTAATGTCACTCATTTTTAAAAAGCACTAGAAAAAAACGTTTTACGAAAACAGTCGCAAGGATTAAATACATGACTCTAAAAGGGACCGTACACGATCAATAATACTGTCAATATTTAAAAATAATGACTGTTTTCCTGAACGTGTAATGCAAATTACGGAAGGAATGATTGTTGGATTGATGCAGATCCGGATATTTTGATATTCACGCATCAGATTAATGAAGATAGGGGATACTGTCAATATTACTGATCGTGTAGTATGTCATGTAGGGCGTGCACGTCGGTAAATGTTTAGCATTTGCATGCGTCTGTACAGGTTTCTAGTGAAAATGAGCGACGCCGACAGTGGAAACTTCCTAGACGGTGAAGATAAGGAGGAAACTATAAATGATATCGAAGTTACAGGGGACGAAGGTACAAAAAATGAGTACCTTCGTAACTTTATAGAAACTTATGAAACGCTTCCAGAATTATGGAATAATCAAAGCCCGCACTATATGAATAAAACTAAAAGAAATGTGGCACTTGAGGAATTATTATTTATTTAACGTAAATTAAAACTTGAAGCCACACATGCAGATGTTCGCAAAAAAATTAATACACTCAGGTCGAACTATAGAAAAGAATTAAAAAAAGTTATTTCATCTAAAAGGTCCGGAGGTGGCACTGAGGACGTGTATCAGCCAAAGTCATAGGTGTTTTATGGTTTAAGGTTTTTACATAACTGTGAGCAACCCGTCAATGCAAATATTCAATTAAAATCCAATTTCAAAATTCAATTTCATCCACACACGATGCTTAACACGACGTTTCATTGTCATTGCTAAAATTATAGTTAAGCAGGCTTTCTTTCTCGCGTCCATTTTTAGATATACCTGTATGTATATGTATGTATAAAGCACTGTAGACTCAGTTGCCTGTTAGATTGGTACTGAGAAATATTGACAGTAATACTGTTCATGTAAGGTTTAAAATAAGTGACTTGAATATTGATGAGATACTGACATTATTTATTGAAGTGCAATAGTGACAGTATTACTGATCGTGTACGACCCCTTTAACAAGTTCAAACTTGTGCTGAAGGTGCATGCGTCTCCGCAGTGTTGCTAGATCGGGCGCTACGTTGCCAGTCTCATTACTTAATTGACACACCTCATATCTCGCTCTTATTTTTTTTAGCAAACCCACAAATGTCGGTGTTGGCGCCTTTTATAATAGTCAAAATAATAGTACCTAGAGCCACCCTGGCACTGGTCGCCTCGTGGTTAATCCAGAAGGAAACCCACGACAACATGACGATAAGAATGCTCGGCAGGTAAGTCTGAAAAACGAAATATCCTATGTTCCTTTGAAGCTTGAACGACAGAGATAATCTCTGGTAGATCCCTGTCGCTAGGCGCTCCTTTCTGTCGTTGGTCTCGTACCCGATGATAGTGAATTGGGGCAATTCGGCTTCTTCCACTCCGCGTACAGGCGTTGACTTCCAGTACATTACCACGTCCATCACGGTGTACCCGTCTATGAAGAGATAAGATTTTTAAAATAAACTCCTGCGATACAGGGAAAATAAAAGTAAACTCATATCCCTAGTTTAAGGTCTGGTTCGTTGCCAAGATTCGAAAACATCGAAACAAGCATCGATAGGAAAAAAAATTATGTTGGAAAGGAGGAATGACTTTAGGCTACGTTTTAACAAGCAGAGAAATTTTAAAACGTCTTAATACCCTTTAATGACTGAAGATAATGAACAACTTGCTGAGGATCAAAAACAACTTTGTGAAAAGATCATTAATTGTCGACTGGTTTCTTTTAAAAGTTAAAAATTGAGAAATGGTAGTTTTCTGTCGAAAAGGCTACGAAATACATATTAGTAATTTATTTCCGTTGGGAGCCAAACACACTGCCGCAAAAATTATTTTACAACAAAGAAATATACGAGGTGTCCAAGAAATGAGTGTACAAAGTAATAGCAGTTATTCCTTAACCCAAAATAAAAACGATTTAGGTCCAACTTGCATATAGCCATAGTTGTTTCATTTAGCCGCTAGAGGGCGTTCGATTATCGGAGGAAATTTTCATCAAAATAAATTTTCAATTTTTAAACGACAGAGGCCAAAAAGCAAGGCCTTTTACTATTTCTGATTACTATGTTTACTAGCCACCAGAACATAAGTCATTTGAAACTTATTTTTAATTGACTAAACCGCTCATCCAATTAACATTTTACACGAGATAAAAAGCTTCTGAATAGTCGCAAAATACATTCACGGGTCTACTGAAATAAATACGAATTGAGGCGAACCCCAACACCCTCCCCCCGGGGTTGCCTATGTGTTGCGTTGCCGTATGACAACTTTACTTAGTTTTTTGAGTTGTATACTGATTTCCGGGACACCTCTATAATGGAACAAGAACATTATCTTTAAACCTAACGAGAGTGAAAAACGAAAGTTGTAGAAACAAAAACAAATGGGGTAAGACAGGAATGTTGTTCTCGTCCAAGGGTTGGTTAGTCAATACATATCAAAATAGACAAAATAGGTAATTCCATGGAATTGATGGTTAACATAATCTGATAGTGTAAAGAAAAGGGAAACAAAGCCAAATATTATAAAATTCAAAGTCAGTTCCTTAAAAAAAAAAACACTATTTGGGCGTAAACGAATTTATTATTTGTGGAGAGTAATTCTTGTCATTCTGAAAGAAATGACACCTTTCAATCATATGTTTAATGAGGGATTTCCAGTCATAGCAAGTCCATTACACACAGGTGAGATCTAATTTTAAAATTCTTTATTTTAGGAGCGTCCGTTTTAATGCAATCCTATTTAAGACGATCCGTCTCATAATTGGATCTTCCACTGAACCTGAAGTTCACTCATCACAATGAATATGTCTGTTGGTAATAACGTATTCCTTCAGACTTCAGCATGAATACATCATAAATAGTAAAAGGACAGTAAATTTAGAAGACTTTCTTACAACAAATTGTAAACAAATTTCTTCTTGTAATAAACCAATCACATTGACGTTTATGTTCATATTTGAGGATAATTTTATTGTATTAAAAATTTTATTACATAGACATCGAATTTTAGAAAAACTGTATCCAAAAGACAAATGATCAACAGGCAAAATAAATATTGCCATTTATTTAAACACTTAAATCAGTTCATAATTTTTATCACAGCCGTTTTCATCTTCCTCTTAGAAATCATAAAGCGAAAATAAATCCACTCCCCATCAATCACTCACCATCAGAAAACAAGCACATCTGCTTAGTACCTTTCACAAGTCGCATTCTGATGATATGTAAATGTCGTCCTCTAGTGCTAGTATGTATATGTATTCACGGTTCATTAATGATTCAAAGTACCTTAACGAAATAAGGTTTCATGAACTAAGGTTCATAATGGCAATAAACAACACAAATAAGGTTTCTTTAGATCAGTGATTCCCAAACTGGGGGGCGCCTACCTTGGGGGGAGTGATGTAACATTAAAGGGGGGCGTGAGAGTACAGAAAAAATCTTTGAAAATTAATGTTCTTACAAAAATAGATTGTAAATACTGTACATTTGTAAAAGGACATTTGTGACAGCTGACTTTATTAAGTTTTATAGTTTACATACTTAGTTTATTTAGTTTATACACACTAGCTAACATATTAGTAAATAATTGTATGGAATACTATTGAATATTCTGGATGTCAAAAGATTTTCTAGAAATTAGAAACTATAAATACTGGTTTGTTGCTAGGATAGAGTTGGTTGTGATTTGAATGTTGAAGAGATAAAATCGCAGAGTTGTAGAGTTTTAATAAAAGTGTTTAGAAGTGAAGAAGCGAATTATTTTTTGGTGACAGGTGGGATCATCAGCCCATGGTCATCACCTGTTGTTTTAGTTACGAAGAAAGATGGCACAACAAGATTCTGTGTGGACTATCGAAAGCTGAACAATGTTACTAGGAAAGACAGTTATCCTCTACCCCGAATCGACTATACCCTAACCTCTTTCAGAGTCACAATGTTATCAACGTTGGATTTGAAGAGTGGTTATTGGCAAGTTGAACTTCATCCCGACGATAAGGAGAAAACTGTTTTCGCTGGTACCGGCCTTTATCAGTTTAAAGTTATGCCATTTGGTCTTTGTAATGCATCGGCCACTTTCGAGAGACTGATGGAGTTAGACCAGAGGAATGGCGTGGAAAACTTGTTTGGTATACCTGATGACGTCATAGTAATGGGGAAGCATTTGAAGATCATCTTAAAAATTTGGAGGATATTTTCAGAAGATTCAGAAATTCCAACTTACAGTTAAATCCAAAGAAATGTTCCCTATTTCAAAACAAGTAGAATTCCTGGGACACATAGTTTCCGCCGAAGGAATTCAAACTGACCCCAGGAAGATTTCTGCAATCAAAGAGTGGCCCCAACCAAGAGACAAACATAAGTAGGAGTTTTCTTGGACTGTGTACCTACTACAGGAAATTTGTAAAGGACTTCGGAAAAATTGCCAAGCCACTACATCGGCTCACCGAAAATAATGTTACCTTCGATTGGACTCCAGACTGCCAGCAAGCTTTCACAAAACTGAAGAAGCGCCTAACTACAGCACCAATTCTGGCATACCCTAAACAAGATGGAATGTTTATTTTGGATTGCGATGCCTCCCAACATGGAATTGGATCAGTCTTATCCCAGGTTCAAGACGAAGAAGAAAAAGTTATCGCATATTTCAGCAAGACACTAGGCAAAGCGGAAAGAAATTACTGTGTTACAAGGAAAGAATTACTGCCATCATCAAATCGTTGGATCATTTTCGCAGTTACCTTTGTGGAAGACACCTTTTAATTAGGACAGATCATAACGCCCTGCAGTGGATTATGAATTTTAAGAACCCAGAAGGACAAGTTGCTAGATGGATGGAGAGACTACAACAGTATAATTTCAAAATAATGCACCGGAGTGGAAAAACACATGGTAATGCAGACACATTATCGAGAAGACCGTGTTTAGAACAGAAATGTCGCTACTGCCAGAAGATTGAGACGAAAGAACCTCATACGAGGCCTGTAATGAACTGTTAATGGCAACAACTATACAGGTTGAAGATGAATGGTCCTTGGAGGAATTAAAGAAGAGCCAGAAGAAAGACAGTGACCTGAAATTAATCCGGAACTGGTTAAAGAATGAGTTCGACCAACTTGCAGGAAGTTTCCAGATATGGTACGACTATCAAGGGATACTGGGCTCAATGGAATTCCTTTGTCTTCGTGATGGCCTACTGCATCGGAAGTGGAGAGCCCCGATGGAGTATCCGCAGTCTACCAGTTGGTCTTGCCTAAAGCAAGAATCCACCAAGTGTTAGAAGAACGCACAGCAGCCCAACCGAGGACATTTTGGGGTAACCAGGACTTTGGCTGAGTAAGGGACCGATTTTATTGGGTAAACTGTCGCCGAGACTAGAAGAATGGTGTAAGAGATTGATTTGTGCTCTGCCAAAAAGGGACCAAACACAAGAAGCCGTGGTAAAATGGGGCAGTACTCATCCGGAGCATCATTCAGAGGGTAGCAGTGGACATTCTTGGGCCATTACCTGTAACCGACCGTGGCAACAAGTACTTGATGGTGGTAATGGATTATTTCTCAAAATGGCCCGAAGCAGTACCCATCCCCAATCAAGAGGCAGAAACGTAGCCCAAGCGTTCATCGAGAATGTCATAGCTAGACATGGAGTACCCCTCGAGCTGCATTCCGATCAAGGGAAGAAACTTCGAATCAGAGCTGTGGCAAGAAGTAATGAAAATAATGGGCATCAAGAAAACCCGAACTACTGCGCTTCATCCCAGTCGAATGGCATGGTTGAACGCCATAACAGAACCATATGCCACTACCTGTCTAAACGAATTCTTCTGAAAATCAAAGGGACTGGGACAAATTGGTGCCTCTATTCTTGCTGTCATATCGAAGTTCCCAGCATGAATCAACCACCTACACTCCATCTATGCTGACCTCTGGAAGAGAGATGAAGCTGCCTACTGACCTCATGCTTGGCCGTCCACTAGAAGAAACCGAAGAGCGATCTCTGCCAGAATTTGTGGAGGACTTGCGAAAGAGAAATGGACCGGATCCACCGATTTGCCAGGGAGAAGCTGAAAAATTCACAGCGACAAAATGAAGCAGCGCCTCGACACTACATCAACAGAGACTGCCTTTAAGCCTGGTGACGCAGTATGGTTGTACGCCCCAAAAAGGACAAAAGGAAAAAGTCCAAAGCTTCAGAGCAACTGGGAAGGCCCGTACACCATAATAAAGAAAATCAACGACCTGGTCTACCGCATCCAGCTGTCTCCAAGAAGCAAGCCGAAGGTGGTCCATCTGGAAAGGCTCGCGAAGTACACAGGACATAACCCACCCAATTGGTTCGTCGTCGTGGATCCACTGCCTAGGACTGAAGATAGTGTTATTCGGGACGGATAACCTTAAAGAGGGGAGCAATGTGACTTTGTAAAAGTGACATTTGTGACAGCTGACATTTATTAAGTTTTATAGTTTACATACTTAGTTTATTTAGTTTATAAACACTAGCTATTAGTAAAGAATTGTATGGAATGACATATTGAATATTCTGATGTCAAAAGAATTTTCTAGAAATGTAGAAACTATAAATACTGGAGTTGTTGCTAGGATAGAGTTAGTTGTGATTTGAATGTTGAAGAGATAAAAAGAAAGAAAAAAGAGTTGTAGAGTTTTAATAAAAGTGTTTAGAAGTGAAGAAGCGAATTATTTAAAGATAAATACGTAACAATATATTACATGAATTTTAAAAAGTTATTTTTTACAGATAATAGAACAGCATTCAATATTTGTTTCCTAAATTTGAAATTTATGAATTAGCACGGCCAATTTATATGACAATGAAGAACATAAATTTGCACGCAATCCATTTAATTTTGACATAAACACCCTTCCAGAATACATGCAAGAACAATCAATGGTCTTGAAGTATGATACAGCGGCGAAAAGTGACGCGCGTTTGGAAAAATGCTATCCTAGCTATCCTATAATCGCGGAAATGGTTTTAAAATTCTATATACCTTTTTCGACGACTTACTTGTGCGAGAAAGGGTTTTCTGTTTTAATGGGAATTAAGACCAAACAAAGAAACAAGCTTGATGTCGCTAGCGACCTACACTGTGCACTTTCAAATATAACACCGAGAATTTCACAGCTCTTTAAGAAAATTCAGCATCATCCTTCACATTAATGATGAATGATTTTGTGTTTTGATTTTTTTATTAAATAAATAAATGGTATTGTAATATTGTTTTCGTTTTAATCATCAGGGGGCGTAATCATTTCATGATATCAAAAAAGGGGGCGCCTTAGTAAAATGTTTGGGAACCACTGCTTTAGATAGTTAGTTTTTCTGTGTTTTCTTCATTGTAATAACGAAACATACATTGCAACAATAAATTAATAAATATTTGAAACAGAATGAAGAGCATTTATTAATAATGCGAACAATATGTTTTAGTGCGGAACTAGCAACCAAGGTGTGGGACTATCAACTTACAGCTTTCTATTTCGACGGTGCAGTTCTGCGAATCCAGTGGATAATAATGAAGATCCATCATACAGGCCAACGTGGTAGTGAAACGCATTCCATACGTAATTGAGCCGTCTCCGTTTAGTCGCACCAGTTTGTTTCTCTCAGTCACATCGTGCAGGAAACTGGAACAATCGAGGGAATTTCATCCGTTGAAAAGGATTAAACGTTCGCGCAAATTAAACTTTGTTTTTATAGAGTATCCACCTCTAATCAACAACTTCTACAGAATCCATTTTATCGGGCTCTGCATACGACCTCACTTCAATTTATTTTAATTGATACCCGTCTCCCATTACTCCGGAAAATTACCGTTAAACGCAGTGGCGGCTGCTCCGTAGGGGCTCACGCCTCCCAAATATACTAAAAGAATGAATCACAATATTTTCGCTGAGCCAAAGTCCTACTTGCGCAAATGCATTAATCTTCAGTTTTGAATTTTGCGGCATCTCGGATCTGCACACGTAGCAATAATGCCAGATGATGCATTTAATTAATAATAATGATTAACAGTAGTTCACTGATTTCCAACATTTGTAAAAGCGGTTATTAAATTTTTTAGACTTTCATAAGTACCAGTAATATTCGTTTTTAAACAACCGGCTATCAAGCCGTAACTATTACAATGTTCTAATATAAGTATTTTTTTTTTATTTTTGTATATATTTTTTATATATTTTCATAATTATAATTGTTCTTATAGCGAGAAGAAACACGAGCAAAATAAACTAAATTAGTTTTTTACTAATTAGGAAATATCGTATATACCTTAATGTATATCTTAATTAATACTTAATACATTATATTATCTACACAGGTATCTACGAAACTACTTTCTTTTTCTTCAAACCACCTAAATTTTACTTTTTTTTCAGTTAGAGAAAATAATTTGTTTTTGTTAAGTGTATTATTGAAACTACCAGTTTACATTTTTAAACCTCAAAGGATTCAAAGCTTGTGCTCGAAAAATATTATTAATATAAGATTAATTACTTAGAATTAATTAATTAGAAAAAGAAATTTTCAAATATTTTAAAAACATAATGAGCCATTTCCGTTTGAAAAAAGTGAGTTCAATGACCTTGAAATTAAATATTGCTCCTAATTTTAGAGTTTTGATGAAAATCGATTTTTAATACTGGGTGCGCCAGAGAAATCTGACACATTTTGATTGTAAATATCTTTTGACAGAGAACTTAGAAGGATGCGGTTTTCGCCAGTCGATTTACAAGTACTATTTCAATAACTTTTTCCGTGTTATGATAAAAGTTTATGTACTTGTCCTACAAGATATTTTTGAAATATGGTCAAATTCAACGTAAAAATGCACTACTACTTTGAACACAACCCCTGTATCTGTTTACACCAAACGAAAACTGAATTCTCCCCTTTTCCAAAAATTTATAATTTGTTACACTTTCAAAGTGGGTTAGTAATTTCATTTTTAAAAATATCGTGTGTTGGACGTCCCAGAGAATTCTGAACCATTTTGATACATTTATGTATACCAAAATATACATTTATACACTAGATATACATTTTTATAAACACATGTTTTATACATATTATATACGTATATTTTTATACATATATATATATATATATATATATTATATATAATTTAGTTTATACATTTTATTCATATATATACCCATACAGTGGCGGTGGGCTACAAGGTGCGCTGGTGCGCGCGCACTACCAACAATTTAGCATTAATAATTTTATTTAGTAATTAATGGATGCATTCTTAATTTATCGCCTTGCCCCATCCCTAGCGTTAATACCATCTGAATATTATTTAGCCGCAGCGTTACGAATCCACTAGACGCTAGGTCTCTATCTCCGACGCCACTGGTTTCCGCTCGCGGCGCGGGAGTCGAAACGCGCAATACGAAAAAGCGGCACGACGATCATGCTTCCGTGCAATACGAAAAAGCGAACGCGTATTGTTACTGCTTGCCCCTCCACAATTATTACGCGTAGTGGGCGAATCCTATAGATATGATGTACGGAGTTTAAGAGCGCACGAGAATTATCGATCGGTTAGTTTGTGAATTGTTTTCGTACATTGCGATTGCTGTTTTATCGCTCACGTTTTATAAATATAAACTCGGTTACAATCTAGTTTGGAATAATGAATTATATTCAAAACTTATTAAAAACTCCATTCTCTAGCTTGAGTTTGGAAGAAAAAGTGCAAATTACTAGCTCTTTACTAACTCTAGGTAGGCCCACTCCACAAATTAATGTAAAATTAGCAGTGAAAGGAAAAAGTAAACAATTTGTAAGAACATTTAATAATGACTTATTTAAAAAACATTTGTGGTTAAGTGGATGCGATGTATTGAACGCAGTGTTTTGTTTGGCGGAGAAACACCTTGGACCAAAACTGGAGTAACGGATTTAAATCACATAAACGAGAAAATAAAAAAAAACATGCAAATTCTGCTGGACACATGAATAATGTTTTGAATTTAGACATGCTAGGCATTGCAAATATTGCGACAATGCTCGATTCTGCTCATCGACGAGCAGTGGCAGCACACAATGAAGCGGTTTCAAAAAACAGGTATGTTTTAAACATTATTATTAACTGAATTCGTTTTTGTGGAAAATTTCTATATAAAACGAATAAAGACATTTTTGCGCAACACCATGTGCCAGGAAAGACTGTCGGCTTTGGCTATGCTCTCCATTGAAAAAGACTTTATTACAAATATCGAAAATTTTAACAACAAAGTAATTGAAAAATTTGCACAATGTAAAAATCGCAGAATTGAGCTCATTTACAAAGAAAATTAGGTAAGTTTTCAAATTAATAGAGTTAATAAGAATAACCTTAATATGAGATAAATATTTATCTCATATCCCTAATATGAGATAAATATTTATCTCATATTAGGGATATTCTTATTATTCTTATGATTATCGTTATTTTTATGTATGGTGCAGCCCCAATCTTAGGATCACGCACCGCCACTGTACCCATATATACATTTTTTGATCGAGTAAACTTTGAGGGATACGGTTTTCGCTAGTCGATTCACTTAAAAAAAAATGTTGCATGTTAAGATAAAAATGTGTTACTTACCAGGGAGTGTTTGAGTATGATTAATTTCAACATAAAAATACAGTTGACAGGAACACCCATATTATGCTTAACATGTATAAATACTGTGCTTTTGTACTTTTACTGCGTTTCAGTTACAATATTCCTTAGAACAAGCGAATAATGAGGTGGAGCGCCTTTTTCTTTGGATACCACACATTTAACTTTGGAGTGTCTCTTAATATTAATGAAACAACAGTTCCACAGACTTCTCGATCTACCACACTATTTTGTACCTTATTCTTTAATTTTTTTCATTAATTTCAATTACTAACTCATTTTGAAAGTAAAATGTAACAAACAATATATTTTTCGGAACCATTGAAGCTTTTGGAAGAATTGCTTTCGGAAGAATTGCAGCTTTTGTTTGGAACACATACAGGGTGCTATGTTCAAAGTGGTGACGAATTTGTACGTTGAAATGGATCATCTTTCAAAAATTCCCTGTATGGTAAGTAACAAATTTTCAACACAGCACGCAAAAACTTTTGAAATAGTAAATCGATTGGCGAAAATCGCATCATTCTAAGTTTGCTGTAGTTTGCTGAAGAAAGAGATATTACCGACCAAAATGGGTCAGAATTCTCTGGGACAACCGGTATTTTTCTATTAAAAATGGAATGTTTTTATGTGTTTTACTTGATTCACAGAATTTTCAGATTTAAGAATAAAAATTGAAATTGTAATAAAAACTAACCGTTTTGATGGCTTTTTACTTAGAACGAATTGTAAATTAAAATATACAAAAATATACATGTTGTTCGACTTCGAACTCCAAAGTTCCTCTTTATTTCTTAGCTTAGTGAGTGATGCTAAAAGACTCAAAACTTTTACTCATTTGCAAGAATGAAAATCCGAAAAGCGCATCTCTTTCCGTTGTGTACCCTATATCCATAGACATAATATCCGATCTAATATCTTAATATCTAGTATCATATTATATTTACTCTAATTTTTATTTGGTTTTCGTTATCTACAAAGCATACTATGACGTCGATTTTTTTTATTGGTGATTTAACAATTTCATAGTACAAACTCTTATAGTAGTACTCCTTTGTAAACGAAAACAAAATGGTTAACATTTTTATTATGTATCAATTTTCTTCTCAACAGACTCCCATAAAACTCTTTTGTATCCACGTAGATTCGTAGGTTATAAAAAAGTGAAGAAACAAAACAAAATGAACGAAATTCATGAGTTTAAACATTCGTCAACAAAATTATATAATCCATTATATGTTTTTATACAATTTTGTAACGGGAAACAAGCTTGTTATTTATATAAAATGTATGTAGTAATTTGTAGAAAACTTTCTACAAGTGGAAAAGGAAATAAAAGGATTTTAAAAAATCGTCTAAATAAAGCCTAATAAACAATAAATCTATGTAAATATTGTACATAGTATAATATATTCTGGAAGTGTTTTTTATTGCATGCTTAAGGGGGTATTCTAGTCTAGAGGCATGAATTTCGGGCGGGTTTTGAAGCTCTGTACAAACGAAACAAAAAATATTTTTACTATCCATTTTTTTATCATTTGTTTATTGATATTTTAAAATAACATAACAAATTAACTGAAAAACAAACTCAAAATTGACAAAGTTATGAGCTGGCAAAGTGGGGGGTCCAAAAAAAGGGTGTCATGGCGTGCATGATTTCAACCCTTCTGGTCAACTGCAACAAAAAAATCCGAACGTATTCTTAATTAGTATAGATGCCCATATAGCCCGAACCTTGGAAAAGTAAAAAAAAAAATTTTCATAAAATGGCGGCCGTTTGAAAAAAAAAAATTGTTTTGCATGTTAATAATAATATTAATAATAATAATAATAATAATAATAATAATAATAATAATAATAATAATAATAATAGAATTGTAAATTTAAGAAAAAATTTACAAAAGGCGAAGTTCAGAATAGTCACAATTTTTTTAACAATTCCGACTTTTTAAAAATAGTATAATTAAAAATTTTGATCTGAGCGTACTTGAGGCGATAGAGGAATGTATAAAGAACATTCACACCAAATTTCAAATAAATCGGTTCATTAGAACTTGAGATATCGTGCACGCCAACTTGAAAAAAGTAGTTTTGAGAAAAACGCGTTTAAAGTTTTGAGACAAGTTGCCGGCAATTTTACTCAGTCAGCACGTCCACGTTGCTTGAAGACTGGCTCAAAACTAATTTGAAATAAATACTAAAACGAAAAGATTCCGACTAAATACGTTTCGTGTTTCGTAAGTACTCGGGCAGCGTCTACCGTCTATTGTTCATTTGTTCCGGTCGGACCGGAGCCGATTCCACGTCACAAAAAGGGCTGTAACTCATAAAATAATTGAAATTTTGAAAAATCCTTTTTAAGGGCATATTCTTGAATGTCTAAACTTCGGAAATATGAAACAAAAAAAAAATTAGATTTTTTCAAATTTGTAGACTAGAATACCCCCTTAATATCTTTTAACCCCAGCAGACTCCCCGTCGTTAATCTCCAACCCTCTTAATATGTACGCAGACCAACACAAACTATATTGAAAAAGATTTGTTGTTTTATGCCAGCACAGCGTCGTACAAGAAAAATAAATTACTTGATTTAATAAGTTTTTTCCTCGAAAAAACTCTTACACCGAATGATTCCTAATAGTGACTCATCTACGTAACTATATCATTTACAGAGATACAATAATGACATTTTATAACTGAATATATGACATACATATATAAATCGGCATTTATTCACTTCCAGTTTAACTGAAAATGGATCTAACTTACGAATTTTTAATAGCATGTATTACTCATTTTGATTTAAAATGAGTAATATTCTGAGCACAACGATTTGTCACTTTTTGACACATAATATAATTTATTTTTTATATACATCTTTTGATCTTTGAGTTTATACAAATATTTTAGTTTGAGTCAAGTATACGTAGAAAAAATTATTTGTCTTGTTTTTGTTCGCAGATTTATTTTTGAAATGGGAACACTATGGCTCATACGATTTTCAAACAGTTTTTGGCCCAACACTTGTTGTGTAACAATCCTTTGTAACTACTAACTATTATAATTAAATATGTACTCAAATAAAAAACTTAATAATTAATAGATAGTAAATCTACTAAATAATTCTTAAGAGAATGCACTAAAATATGAAATATATGGGAATGCATACATATTCACACAATAATAATTTAATACACAATCAAAAGTATTTATTTACCATTTTATTATTCACTTCTGTATGATATTGTGACATTTGTAAAAGTGACATTTGTGACAGCTGACATTTATTAAGTTTTATAGTTTACATATTTAGTCTATTTAGTTTATACACTTGTTGTTAGTAAAGAATTGTTTGGAATGACATTGAATATTCTAGATGTCAAACGAATTTTCTAGAACATGTAAAATTTATAAATACTGATGTTGTTGCTAGAATAGAGTTAGTTGTGATTTGGATGTTATATTGTTAAGACTAACGAGTTCGTAAGTCGTAAGTTCGTATGCGAGTTCGTAGCACGAGTTATTTAAAGAGAAATTCGTGACAATATTATTCTTTGTATTTATGTATGACACACTTCTTTATTACACCAACATACCTATTTTTATCATTAGCGAAAAATGTATCGGGTACCCATATCTTCTCTGCAAAATCGCCAGAAAGGGTAAGAATTTCTTCATCGGAGCTGAAAGCTAGTCTTTCATCCTTCCAGTATTGATTGAGGTACAGCGTAATTGTATAGTCCTAAAATGTAATTACTTTAATTAGCACTGAACATGTTCTAAAATAGGTATCTCATATTTAAAGTGTATTTATTTATTTATTTTTATTTTGTATAAATATTTCCTGATTTCAAACTATTCAAGTAAATTATTATGAATTAATTAGACTGTAGAATAATTCAAGTAAATCGAGTACCTACGTATATCGTTTTCTTTACAGATTTATTTTTGAAAAATAATGTTTTATGTTTTTGTATGTATTGTTTTGTTAATTTTTCTAATTAATTTTACTAATAAATAATAATTAAACAAGTATGGCAATATTTAATACTTTTTTAGTTAAATATATCTAAAACATCTACCATGTAAGGTTGTATTATAAACAATATACTTTTTCTTTTAATTTAATATATATTTCATATGTTATAAATATCGTTTATATATAATAAATATATAAAGATAAAAAAGAAGTCCTCAAAATATGCCGTGGAATCGATCCCGCATGTCTTGAATTATTACACTTATAACTGTCAAGTACTGAGTTTAAAGTTTTTATTATTAAAATAAATAAGTATAAAGTATTATAGTACCAAAAAGCTTGTATGGTCTAAAGTTACTTAGAAATGATAGAAAGGTTGATGGCCAATTAATTTAACATGAGACGCCTTTCAGGATTTTCAAACGAATCATGGTTTTGCTTCTCTTGTTATCATATTTCTCATCAAATGAGAATGTGGAGCTCTGAAAATTCACGTTTATTTATAGAAAAGTTTCTGCATTCTCAGAACCTTGACGTGTGGGTGGCATATCGAAAAGAAGTTTAATAGGACCGATATTTTTGAAGAAACTCTCAATTCGGCGTGATACCGTAATGCAGTTTTAGAAATTTTTGTAAACGCATTAATGAAGAAATGCGACAAGGTTACTTCCAGCAGCATAATTTTTTCGAAGAATTTTTCAAAGAACGAATCATTAGTCTTAATATGCCAGTTAAGTGACCACCATGGTCATTTGATCTCACTCCGTGCGACCATCTTTTTATGGCCATCATTAGAAATTCTGTTTTCAAAACCTCTTGCGTATATTTAGAAGACTCACGGGCTAGAATTACAAATAAATTTGAGAATATTAACAACTTCCCCCAAGTGTTCGTCATTGTTTTCGATTTTATGAAAAAAAGAATCAGAACGTGTGTAGAAGTAGAAGGTGGACATGTCACTCGTTTAATTTAAATTTATAATTTTTATATTCTTTGTTGTATATGTTAATGATGTATTATGCAATGACAATGACATTAATGTAATTCTCTTAATGATAAAAAGTTCAGAACTTTTCTCTTATAGTTCTCATATCATTTTTATAGTTTTTCATAGTTCCAAGAGTAATAAGACATAATTCAAGACATTTAAGACATATTTGAAAACATTTTTTGATCTTATGGTACCTCTCCCGTCTTATAAACAGTTTTATGTGGGCTAAATTTTAAAAATTCAGTCATAAAATATGGTAATGCAAGTAACGTAATCAATTATATGAAAAACAAAAACTTTTTAGTTTATTATACAATAGGTGTATTCAAATGTAAGGGTGAATTGAACGAAATTTATTAGCAGTATGTTTTCATGGCAAATTATTACATTATTTCAAGAATATATTTACTTTTAAAACTTATCTGTTAAATAGAGAATGTAGAAAAGTTATGTTCAAAAGACTGACTAGAGATTGTTCAGTGTTTTCTCACGTGAATGAATGAATACGTTTGTCAATATCTGATTCACATTTTCCTCTTAAATGAACACAAATATTTTCTTTGCAAATAGGTATTTACAAAGGCGGCAAAGCGCAAAACAAGAAAGAGTAAAAATCACGTTCTCGAACCTATAAAGCCATTGTTCTCGACAGTGGAACTTTTTTCAATGAAATATAAAAAAATATTTTGCAGTTATGTACTCGTATATACGTAGAATGAGTAAAAAGGAACTATAATTTGGTATGTATCTTAAATAAACGCCTCTATATAAGTATTAAGTAGATCTTATTTCACAATCCTCTTTTATTTATCCTCCTCTTATTACACACAGTTTTATTAAGTCAAGTTTTCAAATTACGCATCTACAACGTAAACCTAAAACAGAATTCTTATCTAAACTGAACAAATGAAGTGGAGTTTTGTTTCAACTTTTTTTCAAATCATCTGGGTAATCAAGAAACTGAATAAAATTACAAAGTTGGTATAGCGAGTATGGCTTTCTCCCTGCCAAGTAATACCCCAAAAGAAATAATGTTTTTTTTAACAAGAAAGTCATATGAAATGTAATTTGTTTTTTTCTACAATCTATACAAAAACAAAAAAATAATTTATTTAAAAAAAATAATAAATTTAATTCTAAAAGAAATTATTTTATCTTTTATTTAAAAAATTTTCAAAAATAATTTTTAATAATTAATTTAAATAAATTTTTATTCTCCAAAATAAAAATCCATAAACAAAAATCTAAAATACATAATAATACTTTTTACAAAAGATTATAATATTGTTCAAATTATTTCCAAAAAAAAAAAATCTAGAAGAAAACCAAATTATTAACCATCAAAAAAAAATTTAAATTTTCTTTAATTTTTCATCCAATTATTTAAAAAGTAAAATCTGTCAATACTCGAAAAGTTTTTATTTGTTCAAAAATTAATTAGAGGTAAAAAATTAATCAAAAAGATAAACAATTAATAAAATCCTTATGAAGAAAGAATATTTTTTTTTATATTTGAAGATCAAAATTATTTTTTATATGTTCTATAAATACTTTGTGGGATTTTATAAAAACCATACATACAACTAAAATCATATTATTATATATTCAATACTATAAATACTTAAAATTAAAAATACATAAAAAAAATTAATTTATAAGGCTTTCTTTTAATAATAAAGAGTAATTAATCATGAGATATTAATAATATTAATATTTTTTAAAAAATTATTTTAAGAGTTTTAAAAAAAAAAAATTTCATAAATTAAAATTTCGAACTTTAATTTAAATTTTTTTTTTAAGTTATACTTATATTATTACCAAAATAATTATATTATATATACAAAAGTACTCATATTTTTTAATATTTTTTAAAATTTTCTATTTCTTTTATAAGGAAAAAAGAATATTATTTTTATAAGAAAAAAATATTTATAATCATTATGGTAAATACATTAAATTTAGTTTTTATATACTAATTTAAAGATAAATAATAATAGAATTAGGGTACCTATTTAATAAAGAATAAAAATTATAAAGAAAATTAATAAAAGGTTAATACTTTAATTAATGAACAAGAGAAATAATTAATGTATCAATAATAGAATCAAAGCTATTATATTTATAAAGTTATGTTCCTTGGTACAAAATCTTTTAAAGTAACATTTAAAAATTATCAGTTTTTATTATACACATATTTAAGTTTTTGTAGATTTACGTGGATATTCTAAATGGTAATGTTTCTTCAAGAAAAAGTGACTTAATAAAAGTGTGCTATTCTTTCTTAACATTCTACTTATGAAACACATAAGTACAATGTTAGCACATAGACTGAAAGAAAATTAATAGTAACATTACTTACCATATTAACTTCTGATATGGCATCAAAACTTGCAATTGTAAGGTCCATTCCAACGAATAATGGTTCACCTATGGAAGAAGCAGAACTGAGAATCACACGTCTCACATATACGAGAGGGTGTAAATTAAAGGGATTAAATTAATGTAATCAAAAGTAATGACACTGATTTTTAATTTTTTTTTATTCGAATAGAATTACAATTCAGTATTATCTCCCTCAAAATAACTTCCTTGGGAAAGCCACACAACGCTGGAGACGGTTCTTCCATTCCTCATACCAGTACTGGAAGTCATATACTGGAATAGCCTTCAGCTGGTCCGTTACCATTGAACCGTCGGCCATTTGAATGTTTTCTATGGTCCAAAAATGACGTCCCTTGAAGTGATTTTTCAATCTCGGGAAGAGAAAAAAGTCACAAGGACTCAAGTCAGGTGAAGAAGGAGGGTGAGGAGCTACAGGAATGTTTTTACTGGCTAAAAACCCGTTTACTGAAATGGCTGTGTGACAAGGCGCATTGTCCTGAGGCAATATCCAGTTTGTTCTTGATGTTTAGTCTCACACGCATGACCATTTTTCGAAATTTTTCAAGAACCTCTCTGTAAAAGTGTTGATTTACTGTTTGGCCTGGAGGCAGAAACTCTTTGTGGACAATTCCCTGGCTATCAAAAAAGCAAATCAGCATGCATTTGATCTTCGACTTGCTCATTCTTATTTTTTTTGTGTCTTGAAGAGTTTGAAGTGTGCCATTCCATGTTTTGGCGCTTGGTTTCCGGGTCGTACCGTACTCAAACATCCAAGTCTCATCACCAGTAATGACACGTTCCTTAAAATGGGGATCATTTTCAATCGATTCCAAAAAATCAACACATCTTTCTCTCCTGACGTCCTTTTATTCCTGTGAAACGTTTTTTGGAACCATTTTTGGGCATATTTTTCTCATCCCCAATTCGTTAGTCAAAATTTGATGAAAGTGGTGTGATTCAAAATCCCGATTCTTCCCCGATCATTCTTGTCGTCAACCGACGATCTAAACGCACAAGACTCTGTATGTTATCGACATTTTCATCGGTTCTTAAAGATGAATGCCTCCGCTGCGTGGTGGCATCCTCAATCGACTCTCTTCCTTCTGAGAATGCCTTAAATCACCCAAAAAACATTGTCTCCGTAGGCGTGTTGAAGTTTTGTAAAAATATCCGTTGCGCTGTGTTCAAGTCTAAAGCAAAACCTGGTAGCACACTGTTGTTCAAAATTAATGTCACTCATTTTTAAAACGCACTAGAAAAAAAACAGTTTACGAAAACAGTCACAAAGAACAAACAAATAACTCTAGCAAGTTCAAACTTGTAATGGAGGTGCATTACATTTTAACCTACCGTCCTTCCCGCAGTGCTACTACGAGTAGATCGAGCGCTACGTTGCCAGTCTCATTACTTAATTTACACACCTCGTATGTATATATTCAGAAGAATCGACATACTTTTGTTTTGATGAAAGATGAAATCCAACACTAAAATCGTATATGAAATATTATATAAATACTTTAGAATATTCAAGTGTTTATTAAACCAATGAGCCAAAAGTATTGAAGTTGCCTGAAAAAAATTTCAGTAGAATATATATAAGTATTTTTGTTGATGAAGAATAAGTGATTTTATGTTAAATATGATAAACCACTTTTTTATGTACCATTAGCTGCAGGAATGCATCTGACTGATTCCATTTATAACCGGATTTTAGGTATTTGTAGGAAATGTGGGTAATAACTTATTTTATACAATCTGCTTGAATTCTCTTCCAAGAAGTTTACAAAGAAAATTGCCCCAATGAGTGGATATTTATGGCAACATCTGTTGTTTTCTATAACAGTGGCATAGTAAAGTTAAAAAACGCCTCAAAATAATCGAAAAATAAATATTCCTTAAAATTGTCTTAATTGTAAAAAGTGTCTTAAGAAAAAGAATTGTATTTGAATGAGACTGGATGAAATTAATAACGTATAGTATTTTTTAGATTACAGTTAGTGTTGAAAAAATGACTTTATTTGAGGAAAATGTTAAAAAATATTTCTATAACATTCTTCAATTTAAAAACACTTTTATTCATTATTTTTAATGAATATAACTATTTACATATTGTTTTACATATTATGTAGATCAAAAACATAAAGAATTGAGGGATTATTGAATTTACTTAAATTTAAAAAGCTTAGGTAATCACTTGAAGTATTTTATTTACCGCTTACCTCCAAAATTTGGTCTCAAGCGTATGTCGTAGCCTTCTAATAGTCTTGAAATGGTCTGAGTCACGTTTTCCAATCTATCAGACACCATACTTCTTTCACCCCTATAAAGGAAAGTCGTGTCAAGAATATTAGCGAAAGCTCAGTTACAATTTATATGTAGTGAATTTGGATGGATAATCTACAGGATTATTTTCCCTTACAAACTTCTATCCAGCCTTTTATAACTAGAAAAACGTGTTATTTTTAAAAAGAATTGAAAATGTGTGTCAAAACAAAAAATAAGCTGATTTGGAATTTATAGTGAATACAATACGGAAGCATAAAACTACTGTGTGGTAATTACACCTGTTCTAACCTGTACCAATTATAGGCAATTCTCCAAATTTGACGCTATTTCTAAGCCTCTGACTTTACAATACGGTTGTATAAGGTTTAATATTGATAAACACATGGTTAATGTGTGCTAAAGATCATTATATACATAACCTAAACGTTGTATACATGTGTGTAATACTTTTCTCGAGAGTTAGTGATTTTTTAAGGCTAGTAAAGGCATTTTATTGAACTGAAATTCAAGGAACTACACCAAAATAATTTTCAGAGGGTGTAATATAATATCTAGCATGTTTCAAATGATTTTTTGTTAATATGGCTATAAATGGAACACTCATAAGAACGTTTTCCATTTATAGCCACGACTTTTAGGGCAAGATATTTTCCATTTTCGGCCACCATCGCTGCTTGAAATAACTAGGCAAAAAATAGCTAGAATTTGTATAATGATGCAATAAAAAATTTAGGCAACAAAATAACCTTTTTTGAGTTTTACACTTCAAGCAGAAGTGAAGTCCAACAAGATGGGATGCCGGGTATCACCGTAAAGTAAAAACTTAAAAAAAGTAAGACTTTGGAGTGCCTAGAACAATACTACCCGCTAAATTAAGTGGAAAAACGTCAGCCCATGGAACAAACGGGAAAGGAATGCTTCAACCTTAAGTAAAATTGTTATCTAAATGCAGTGTGTGTTTTTTAGATACACTTTTATTTTAGGTATTTTATACTCACGTTTAATAAAAGCTTTACTGTTACATTAGTACTATTACACAAAATATTATTTGTTTTTATAGGTAATATATGTACAATCAGTCATGTTTTTAAAGATTTGTATGCTATATGTATTGACGGCTAAATATGGTAGGTACAATTATTGTTATAATTGGTGCAAAAGTGGCTATAATAAGGGAACTAGCTATTTTTCGACTATCTAATTTATTCTGTATTCTGTTGTGTATGGTTTTGTCTCTTTTTATCAAAACCAGTGAAAGGAAATAAGTAAGCTAAGTCAACATATGACAAGGTGAGAATTTTTTTGAATGTAGTATTAACCTACATTCTAACGTGGAGTTAAATATAAGAATTTCGTTAAAGTGGCAATAATCGGTGTCTCTATCCTACTCCTACAATAAAATATTGACTTAAGCAAGTTTTTAAAATAATTCTAAAACATGTTTAACTCGTATTACAGAAATTCATATTTTTATCAATTCAAAACAATATAGGTACAATTCCTGGTACATACATCATAATCAACTTTCAAATGGCAGTACCTTTTATATTGTTGATTTCGGCATATATGGAAAATAATTAAAATTGCCGCTTTCATATGAATACATATCTGTAAATGAAACGATAACAGCTTATATTATAACAATAAATAATATAAAACTGACAAAATAGTCATTCACTACCAATTTCAATTAACAAAAATATACTTGTTTTTAATATTCATGGTATTAATTTCTTAAATAAATGTTTGTACTAAATCCGTATATTTCAAACAGTTATGTAAATATTTCTAAACATTCCATTTCTAGAATATATTTATTGGTCCGAAAATATCATGAAATTAATGTAAACATATGTTAAATACGATTTCATTGATATAATAAATAATGGAATACAACCTATCACTTGCGCATTCACCAATATTTTAAAATCCGATGTATACATAATTTCTGCTATAAGATCTTGCCTTGATTAAAGAAATTATAACTTGAAAGCATGAAACAAAAGATAATTTAACTTCTAATATTTATCCAAAATAGTTCCGTTCAAAACTATATAATTAATTATATACATTTTAATTACTCACATATATTGTTACATTACATATACTTAATGGTCACAACATAAGTCACATTCCCTGTTTATTCAAATTTACAAAAAAGTACTTTATTTTTAATAAGAAGAAAGAAAATTGTTAGTCTCCCACTCTAAATATTAAAAATAACTTTACATAGGTTTAAAAGTACTGAGATTTACAAGTGCTGTTTAGAGATGGAATTTTTATTTTCACAAAACAAAGATTATTGTGTCCTAGTAAGAAGGAAGAATCTCAATCTTCCACTCCGGCTATAAAAATCATATTACGTAGGAATAAAAATTACTGAAACTTACATTAATAAGAGCTATTTAACCAACAACGTTTTTAGACAACCAACATTTTATACATGTTCACTGAATTGACATTGTAGGATAACTATAAAATTTTAAATAATGACTTAAAGAAACACTTAATAATTTGTATCTTAATTCATGATAAGAACTATAATTAGTTATTGTCAACAAGTGACACTATTACATCAAATTGTATTAGAAAATATGAATGATTCTTATCATGTTTGAGGGAGCCGTATCATACAGAGTGTGGAGTGAAGACTTTTGGTTAACCGCATATGGAAAACTACAAATACCCGAATTTCTGACATTTGTATATTGAGGGTTTGTCGGTGTAATCTCTTGAATGAAGAAAACATTAGGATAAGAACGATGAAAATATTAGGGTAGTTCAGAACCGGTATTGTCATTGGCACCTTCACCAAAATTGGTAGTTCGTTTAAAAATTCACTATATTATGATTAAAGCCGGCTAAACAGCGCGGCGACCCACTAAGTTTTCACACATCTCAACGTAAATAACAGGGTAAGTTTAACACATCTCTTTCTAAATTGCAACAGTTTATTGTGTTCATGAATTTTGTTTTTGCACATACAAGTAGTAAGTAGTATTACGCGTCCGATTACGGCCCGCCGCCCGGATCTGCCGGCTTTAATTATGATTTTCAATCGAGAAAGTTAAAGAAAGAGTTAAATTTAAAACGATACAAACAGGAAAATTTAATATTTTGGCAAATTACATTTTACAGTACATTTCGATTCAAACATTCATCTGTGAAAATACAATTTTATTGTATGTAATTGTATACCGTTTTATTTAGCCCATCTAAACTAAAACTTAAAAAACACCATGCCATAAATATGAATATTTTACGTCAATAATATTATACTTTACCCGACGGTTCCTATGGTAACCAGAAATATGCGAAGCAAACCAACAACGAGCATGGCTAAAACCATTGCAAATATACCCTTAACCTTTCGTCACATCACCAAAATCATTTTAATTATCTTTTTACGAATTGTTAATTATCTGCCGTAATTAAATTAATACTAAATTTAAATTATTAAGTACGCTCGTCGGAGTCGGCGAAAATCATGCCGCTGGCACATTTCTTCTACAACGTGCTATCCTTTTTACAAACATTCTTGTACTTGTCATTTTCACAACGAAATCAGTTGTCGCGTTATCACAAGCGTTAGGTTAACGATTTCTTTAGTTAATTTATATTTTATAGTTTCGGACACCTTCGGCAAATTTATCGTCACTGCATTAGAAAGACAATTTCGGTATTTTCGCAGTCGGTTTTTTTGTAAATAGAGAGAATTATCATGGAGATGCAGACCGTTCTACATTTCAGACTTTATCAAATGTGGGTTCGGTTACACGGCGCACGCGCCCGTATGTGTCTTCTCTCCGTTGTTTGCCGGATGCTGTGGCGGTCCGAAGTCGATACATCTCTCCGTCCGCAAATTTACACCTGCCCAATCCGCTTTGACGTTTTCAAATTGAAATTTGCGTTTTTTCTATCTGCCACGAAATATAGATTAGCTTTTTAAAACGTTGACTGCCACCATAAGAAAATAAAACTCTCTACAATAGGGTGTTCGTTATTTACCAACTTGTTTTTGTTTTCGCAGCGCCCCCTAAATTTGTAGTTTATGATCTAAAACAATTATCAGACCCATATAAGCCCTTAATTAAACCCTGCCACAAAGACGATACATTTCCCATTTAAATAACATGGGGTTTCGGCACGTTTTACATTTAATTTTTTTTCTTCTGAGCAGGTTAATATACAGCGATGAGAGGCACATATTTTTGTAGGAAATTGAACGCTCTACAAAAAAGCTCTCTTATGATTTTTCGATAAATTCAATTCCGATTTTCAATAAATTCATTTGTTTAAAACTTATTCAAGGTTGAAATTGAACTTCTAGTAACTTTTTAGATTTTTTTACTTTGACCACAAAATTATCATTATTTATATAAACGTAAATTGTTTATTGTGAAAAATATCTAATTTTAAGAAGTGGAAGAAGTGGAAGAAGTTTTCACCCACTCATGGGGGTGATTTTCAATGGAAAGTAGTGTTAACTCCGTATTTCTGCGTTGTATACTTGAATGTTTATATTTAATTAGAATTATTGAGATTTAAGACCATTCGTGAAGCTTGTCGTTTTACCGTTTTCTAGCGCTAGGGGTTGATTTTGGGGGTGTAAGATTTATTTGACTTCGGATCCAAACTTTCAATTTTTCTCGGTAAAAAATGAAAAAAATTAAAAGAAGGTTGCGATGGTTTTCGATGTGTTTTTTTTTGCGTAGAATACGATAAAAATATTTTCAAAATTATATGGGGTAGTTTTCACCCTTATTTTGAGGATTGAAAGTTTAAAATCGAAAATTCGAAAAAGATGATTTTTTTTCAATTTTTTTTTAATTTCTTTCTTTTTTTGGTACTTTCGATTAATTGTTAATTCGTAATGGGCGTCGACCAGGAACTAGCCCAAAAAAACGGCCCAAATGTGAAAAAACGTGGTTTACGAATCTTTCTCTCTATAAACCAGGCTTTAGAAACTAATAAATAGAAAATATAACCAAAATACCTGAAAATGAAAATATGATGTTCTCGTGATGTTTGTCGTAGTCATAACAGACGTCATTTTTGATTTTCTGTATTTGTGTTCAATAATTTCTTATTTCTTTTACGTTTTTACGTTCATAAACAAATAATGGATCGGAGTAAGAAGCAAAGAATTGAGATTTTAATAATGAGGAGATACGAAAACATGCAGAGATCAAAAGACCAGGTTCTCTAGACCAACTTTAATGAATTGTACCCCAACAGATCACCAAAAAACCAGTCAACAGCAAGCCGACTGGTTGCAATGACAATAACTTCGCAAGAAATAGTATTGTTAATCGAGATAACAGCCGTTACTGGTCAAATCAAAACCCTCATTGAAGGTAAGAAGCTCTTACCCAAAATCCTCGAAAAAATTAATGTTTGGGCAGGCATTGTTAGAGGACGTATTGTTGTACCTTTTTTTCATAGAAGGAAATTTAAATCATTAGAAAAATATTTAGATTTGCTAAGAAATCACATTATTCCATCTTGCAGAAGTTTATGTCAATCAACTAGATAACATTGAAGACTTGAAACAGAAAATTTCAAATAAAATCTGAGCCATTGGTGAAGATTTCCTAGATACAGTTTGACCATTTAATTAAATTCTAAATAATAATTCAGTACTTTGTTAGAAGTATGAAATTTTAATTTTCGCGATTTTCAATTATCTCCAACCCACAAACGGATCACTTTAGGCACATTTTTTTCAATTGGCTGTTACTGAAAAATCCAAAAAGTAGAAAAAAACGGACATATTCCACGAAACACCGAACTACTATACTTTTCTCGACGCGCGTTTCGCCAACTATGTTGGCATCTTCAGGAGAAGATTAAAACTGTGAAGATGCCAGCATAGTTGGCGAAACGCGCATCGGGAAAAGTGTAGTAGTTCGGTGTTTCATGGAAAACGTCCAGTTTTTTGTTTCTACACCGAAGGTTCCAGTACCCACTCCAAGAAAAAAAATGTGATTAAAATAAATTGACAAACAAGTCGATTAAGAAAGGAACAACTTGTCCTAGTAAAAGTTTTTTAATCGCAACAACTAGGCTGTTTTTGAGCGTTTTTTGTCATATTTGACAGATACCGAAAGTCACATGATCCTGCTCGGGTAGGTCGTTTTACATCATTTTTAAAGCACAAGTTAACTCCAAAACGAAATTTCAAAAAGAGTCGTTAATTTATGGAAGACACTGTACAAAAAATATGTCTATTTAATTAAACATGATTTGGTTTTAAAAAAAAAATATTGATTTCCTAGAACCTAAGTTTGAACCATTTGAACCTAATTGCAAAGGGGTTATTCAGGGTGTCCACTTTTTCAATGGTAACTTCTAAGTCGTAAGAAATACGAGTTCAGTTACATTAGAAAGAACCGTTGCGCATTTTTAATTTTTAGATTTACTTCTTTTTATTCCAAAAATTAGTTTTCATTTGATAACAAATTGATTTCGTTTTCAGTTGGTTACTTTCTATACCTACCACTTCCAAGAGGATTCCATGAGCAAATACAGTTAGAATAACAACTTAATTAATGCAGAATTACTTTCAGCAACTAATCTCACATGATAAATAACAAATCAAATTTTAATTACGACATCAAAGCGAACAAAGCAGATATATTCTAAGATATGTGACGGCTTGTCCCAGTTTAATGAAATATGGTAATTGGTCTGT
This sequence comes from Aromia moschata, assembly GCA_029963805.1. Taxonomy (NCBI): domain Eukaryota; kingdom Metazoa; phylum Arthropoda; class Insecta; order Coleoptera; family Cerambycidae; genus Aromia; species Aromia moschata. The sequence goes on from JAPWTK010000179.1 coordinate 723,711, forward strand.
AATAAAATACCTTTGAAAGGATTATATTTCAGGATTGCATTCAAATTTATTCAGATATGTGGAATAAAATTAAAGGGTAAATATTCTTTCGGCCATGAATTAAACCGTTCCACCATGAAAAATTGGGATGCATATTAAGAGAGAAAGAGCGAAGATCGAGATGACCACCGTGTTGGAAGAACTATTAACGTTTTTAAAGGACTAAAATAGACTTGCACAACCTGAAATTTACCACAAATGCTATTTTTTTCTGAATCTATGATCTGATTTGAATTTTATTATCGTAAGTTCATTCCTTGATACATGTTATGGTTCTCTCTATTAATATTGTTGATAAAATCTAATACCGGGTATATTAAAAGCCTGGCTCCTTTTTTTGAAAATTCGTATCATCATGAGGGGAAGTAGAAACCGTAACATATTTCCCATGAGTTTGTTTTGAAACTAAGCTAGCTTTTCTTAATGTCATTTTAATACACTCAGTATAAAAGAAAAATTAACATTCCATCAATAATTAACGAGAACAACATGTGGCCAATATATATCTGAGTTAATTTTTCCAAGAAGTTTATACAGTGGTTTTATAATGAAAGGAACAAATTATTAAAAAAAAGGCTTGGACGGGTCGGTTTTTATAAAGACACTTCTTCCAATAAATGCCATTTCCAGATGGTCTGTTGTTGTCAAATTATGACCCAATGAGCATGTTCACTAATTTATACTTATGGGGTTAAAATGTCGTAAAAGTGAGGATAAAAAGATACCTTTAGAATAAGATACCAGCTTTCTGAAACCGCTCTTCCATCTTGCCAATAGCAAAACTAGTGATGCAAAAACTATTAGTTTTACGATTACGATTACGATACGAACTTTAGTAATATGACGATTACGATTAATATAAAAACGATTTTTAATACCTAACTGGTGTTTTATAGACATCTTCAAAATTAAATGTTATTAAAATGAAACAATAAAAGTTTGATTTCTAATACAAAAATAAAAAATGTTAAGGAATTCCTTAAACTTCAGATTTTTAATTTTAAGGGCATAATAAATGATTTTGTTATATTTACAACTCTTTTTTTCAGCGGATTAGGAAAGTGAGACATTTTCTACATACAGTCGTGTAAAGAAGTAGAATGTCAAAAAAGAAAATCCTCGAGATGTTTGACTTTTACATTTATCTCATCTGAGGTATTTTAGAGTGACAGAAATAAAAGAGTGACGAAAAATATATTTTTCAGATAAAATGTAACACAAACTTCCTTTTTTACTACTTTATAGATCTAATTACATGTGATCTTTGCTACTGAAAGAGCATAAGATAAGAACATAAAAAACAAAAACAGGAAACTATAAGTAATTCTTACACTCAAAGTGATCTCTAGAGCTCGGAAGTAAATAACAGATGCGTACTTTACCTGGTGTGAATCCAGGATACCACTATTAGGGTATTCCGAAATGTTAAACAGGTCTTACCTTACACATGTGATGGTGATTTTTGTAGCCCAACTAATCGGCAAAGAAATCATCATCACAAGATACAGAACTTTTAAACACACGGTAACCGACGCTATAACGTGTCCGTACTGCCACTCAAGTTTCCATAAATGATCAATAACTGTTCCATATGTTCAGGAGTTCACTCAAAATAGCTGTCTGTACCCATGTGCCCCAACGAGTCACAATATTCTCCGCTGGTAGTGGTGTCCTTGGTAGAACGTCCGAAAACGTTTTACTTCTAGATGTTGCTTTCACAAATACTTGTTTCACATTCACTATAAGGCTGTCAACGTTAGGATAACAGTTTCGGCAATTCGGTGGAGCCCATGGGCCAAACATGTAACGTGGATTAAATTCGTATACGTCCTTGAAGCTGTCAAATGCATGGCTTTTAACTTATCCAGCCCCCAACGGCTACGATACCTGTGTTATGTCCTTTAACATCCGTTGTTTCGTCAATACTAAGCCATATAAGTTTATCGTGTCATTCCGAGATGATTTGTTTTGTCCTCATACAATGGTGCTATGTATAATCGTCTAAGAGTTGTTTCTGCAGGCAAACGTACTTTCCATTCACAGCGTTCTGGACACTTGTCTGAATTCAGGGTGATCTAATTTGGCGAATGGAATATTACACGCTACCATCATTTTGTCTAAATCCAAGTTAAATTGTCTCACTCTACCATCACTTACACGAGCATGTTCGTCTGAGCAACATGCTGCAAAACAGCTCTATGTGACCGACGCTGTCCCGACATATTTACAAACTTAGTCGACGTTTTGTGCACACGAATGATGCATCGACCAGCGCAGGTTGACTAATACAAAAAATAAGTGTAAATTATGTTCACGTTAGGGTGTGACACTTAAGACGGGTCATATTCCGAAATACGATTGCGTTATTTGATTGAACTAGATTGTACCATGTACATATATACCAGAGTTGACGATATACTTTATGATTGTGGCACATATAACAATATTCCAGTTGCGTTAAGACCGATCCTGGAATTTATTATTAACCTACAGGATCTAGTAATCTCTATGTACTTCTACACCTACTTGCCCATTCACCACTGAAATTCCTGAAAAATCTTATGGGCGTATCTTCGTAATAATAAATAACTTTAAAGTCAAATATCTCGAAAATGTTCCTTTTCGACATAATACTTTTTTACACGACTCTATTGTAAACGTTAAAAAAAAATAGGGTTGCCATTTAAAAAAATTACTAATTACGTTATAGCTGGAGAACAAAAGACGATCTGGAAATGAAATTTATTGGACAAATATCTTTTTTAAAACACAAATTCTACCTATCCAAGTTTTTTTTTATTTTAATTATATAAAACGATTTTTATCAATAGAACAGTTCATTTCTCTTCTGCTTTTCTTCTAGGCGAACTGGAGAGTTCGCCTAGTTTGATTAGGCCAAGAACACATTTTATCCAACAATGATTTCGATGGCGGGTGATTAATCGAATTACACCAGTCCAAAAGGTCTTTCTGGAAAATGTCAATCACTGATAAAATCAATAGTGCATTCTAGTAGAGAGTAGCATCGCTCACAAATTTTAGTACGCTATTCAAACAAAATGTATTAGCTTTGTTCGGTAAATACCTCTCTGTAACAGCTAATGCCGTTTTAATAAATTTAACCCATAAAGACAGACATGGGCATATTCAACGGGGGCAGGGGAAGTGGACCCTCCCTAAAGTGCTCGAGAATATTATACTTTTTAAAGACTTAAAAAAAATATATTTGCCAGGTTGTTTCGTTGTAGAGTAACTGTAGAAAAACTGTGTATTCAAATTTTTTGAGTATGTATTGACACAATAAAATTCATGAACACTCCTTCGATATTTACAGTTCATTGCATTAAGTAACAACCTAGCGCAAAATATTCCCTCTCATTTACTTACCATTGATGAGTCTAAAATTTTAAATTTGTCAGCTTCAATTCACCTCAGCCCTTTAATAAAATCCTAATTAGCACATGAAGACAGACGCAATAAAGAATATTAATATTTTCATAGAAAAACGCAATCGAAAAAAATTATTTTGTATATGCCGAACAAAAAAATAAATTATTATAGTAACGGAACTTAAGGGGGCTTTCCCGCTTTTTTCGCTGGAAAAAAAAGGTTTTTTTGGGAATTTTTTTTGAAGAAAGTATAAAACGGATTGAGACAATTTTTTTTAATTAAAAGGTACATTTATGAAGGTTACACTTAATTTTTTTTTAATTCTTTAAATTAAAATGGCGGCCGTCGATTCATGTTCTAATGCAGCTACTTCAGGCGGACATGTCTCATGTAAATGAAATTTTTCTACGACGCTATTCATCTGAAATCAAAAAATGAAACATTTTTACAAAATATAGGGTTGTTGTTAGTGTTTATCATAGGGGTTTTTTGAAATTCAAATTTTACGGGGTTTGGTGCAAATTTGAAAAAAAAAATACGATTTTCACCTTAAATTTCTACCTTTAAATTGTTATAAAAAAAATCTAATTTTTGCAATATCAAAAAAATCCTGTATTGATCACTAATGGCATCATTTGTGAACATTTTAAAAGCAAAATCAAAAAAAATCAGTTGATTGGTGTTCGAGAAAAATTTCATTCCAGTTTCAAAAACGTTGTTTTGAGAAAAACGCGTTTAATGTTTTTTTTACGTTTTTTTTTTCATATAACTATGAAATGTTTTAACTTACATGTCGTCATCAATTCCCGGCCCGTACAGGACACCCTCCTCTGCCTTGTAGACCTCATTTTATCTTCATGTCAGACAGCGTCACGCATTTTTTCCACTGAATCCGCACTTCACCGAATACGGACAATAAGTAACAGACCGTAATAAGTTGTCAATTCGCCTGTTACTTTGATGGTCAGTTTTCCTGGACCTCTTCCCCCGAATCCCTTGTTTGTTTTCTTCGCATTATGGAGCCTGGTTCCCATGCGTTTCTCCACGTGACCGACGCATTCCGTTTTCATTACTTTCGGATCGTTGTTGTTCGGGTCCAAATCCAAAATCGCCTTGAAGTCATTACCTTATCGCCTTACTGTCCCCGTTGCCAATATACTGAGCATATTTTACATTATGCTTTTCTTATGATCGTTGAAACACTTCCTTTACACTGTCCACCTCTATTTTCCGTGCGCGACTCTTTTCAAGCGTCGTAACCGCCGTCACTAATCCGGCTGTAACTCGAAATCTAATACGCGGATCACTTTAAAATTTCAGGACAATAAATTTGAATGTATAACGCATCGATTTCAGTAAAAAAACAAAAAAACGATTTTTTGAAACCTAAAAGCGGGAAAGCCCCCTTAAATGTTCCGAGGTTTACAAGATTACCTCCTGCGTAAATATATTATTAAAGAACCCAACGATCTGGAAAATATGTATTTGTATGAAACTGAACTTCGCCGTCGCGTCGGTCTGGATTTTGTAGAAAATAATACACGTAAACGAACGTTTATGTAAGTATAAACGTCAGTAGGTACCTATGTTTGTGCTTTACAGCTATGCCTGGTAACCTCATTCATTTCATGTACAGAGAATATTCTTCTTGCCTTATTTTTCAGAGAAGAATAACAATTATAAATCATCGAGTATTTGGAGTATATTGCCATATAATAAAGAGGACGTCGATATTAAAAAGTTTCCCAAGTTAGTAGCATATTTAAAACGGAAATATGTTTTGATGCTAACCGAAAAAAATCTAGAACCTACACTACCGATTAGAAATTAATCAGTTCCGTACTCACCTCAAATTCGGCAGGTGAATTGTAACTGACATACATATTTGAACTTGAACGTAATATTTCGTCATTCCACTAACCAGAGGCGCAACATTGTAACTTACTGACTACAAAAAATATTAAAATTAAAATAACGTTTAGCTTTTCGATGTTTCTAAATGTTGAAAGCAATTTTCAACAGCAATGAAATCATGATAACTTATCTTTACATGACTAGATAGGAAAATTTTCCTGCGCCAAATTATTTATGTAAGTGATTGACAAAGTGTGGACGATGTCTGAAACAAAAAAGTTTTTTCCTCTGTCGGTCTTTCCATATTTTAGTCAATTTTTCCAATCTTTAGGGACAAATTTGGTATTATTGAAAATATGTACTTACCCGATATGTACTTAAAAATATACCCGAGGTATCCCGTTTAAAAAAAATAAGTTAAACGGCCACAAAACTAAAAGTTACTCATAATTTAACAGTTTTAATGAAATTCGGTTTTTAACTTATTGGCTGATAAAATTCTGATAAATGCTTTTGATGTTTTTTATTACATCTAAAACGCTAGACACAAAAATACTGAAATTTTGAAGAAAACCTGTAAAAAAAATATTATTTTGATGGCTATCTTACTCAGGACGACTTTTAAATTAAAATAAAACAAAATATATACAGGATGTCCCATTCAAAAATCCAAAGTTCTTATATATTTATCTGGTCTAGTTGACTATGGAAAAACGTGAAATATGCTGAAAGACTCCAAATTTCAAGCTAAATGCATATATGAAAACCCGAAATGCTTATCAGTTTCCGTTCAAAAGTTATTGAGTGTACCATGATCTTCGTAGACACCCGGTTTATAAAAATAGTTTCATATATTAAAAATAATTGCCTAGTACCTTCACGTTTAAAACTTTTTACACGAATGGTTCCCTGAACCCCGCCCTAAGATATATGGTTGTAACCCACTTACCGCTCTTCCCTCCATTTGACCCATGCGGACACTGGGGTTTAACTTCTCCACTAAATGCAATTTACAACACGAGATCTACAACAAAAAAAACTTAGCGCAACAAGTAAGAGGGGAATATTTTAATCTAGGGCGTAATAAAAGTTTCAGAAGCTATGAGAACGTAATGTTTTAAATGGGCTACGAGGATACATCAGAAAAGTAAAAAAGAAATCCTTTTTTTGTTTGTATATTTTCTTACGAGTACATAATGAAACAGATGAAAAGTTATTTACGGTAGGATCGTCTTAAGGGTCATTATACGATGTCATCAAAGTACTAAGAAACAAATAATTGAAAAAGAAGCAGGGATATAAACTAGAGGTCAATTAAGATTGTACTGCACAACAAGCAAACAACTCAATCTCTCAGTAAAATAAAAAAATCCAAAATTATAATTAAAGATTTAGGATATTTTGTCACAGTGGTGGCTGGTGGATTCAATTCAGATTCTTGTATTTTCGTAAAGAAGCATGGGACCCACACTATATTGTGGGGAATGGTTACTAGATTACTAAAAAACTTCAAATGAAACTTGCATTCATTGTTCAAAAAAGTCTGCCTTACCAGAAGATCTTGGAAAGGCTCTTGGAAAACTTATTTACGTGAAAAATCAAAATTCGCCAGTTTATGGCAAAAAATACGCCCAAAAACTTGTATTAAAACATTTCTTTGGAATATCAAATCTTTCAAGAAATACAAGCATATTTCCTTACTTTTTACTCTGACTGTATATTGTAAGTACTTTTAAGATAAAAATTTATTACTATGGCTTTATTTAGAAGTTTACAAATGCGTAATCCGGTTTCTTATTTAATTCCAATAAGGAAATACTTTTGTGAATTGGTGTCTTAAATACGTTTTGCCAATTTTTAAATTATAAATGCGTGTAAAGCACTACACTATTCAACTTGAAGCTTAGAGCGCATTAAAATGTCGCGAAATCTAACATAGCGTGATGCATTTGAGACTTCTTATATTAAGCAAAATGTTGAGAGTGTCTCCGCTCTTATTAAAAAACATCTAATTTCCCATTACAAACTTATTTCCGCTATACCATCTGCGCCGTGAACTGTCTGAACAATTGCTGCACTTTTTGCTAGTCCCTTTTTGATCCATTTCTCTCTAGTAAAAAAATCTATTGTTCATATATTATCAAAGATATCCCTTTGAATCCATGTCTGACCCTTGACAACATCCTTTTATGAAAGTTTCACTAATACAGAGTTATATCTATCAGTTTCAGTTAATGTAAAAGTTCTCGAAAATTTCCGTTAAATTATGTTTGCGAGGGTTTTTCTTGCAGCAAAAAATAGTAAATCACACTTTTGCTTATACTGTATCTCACGACATACATGGAGTGTTCTAATGGCTAGTGAACTTAACGTGTTTTGTACCAGCTGAATGTTTTATTGCCAGCAACCATTATCGATAATGGTTGCTGACCTTGTCAAACCGGAACACGTCAAGTCCCATTTAAAAGCACTAGGAGAAATGGCCAGGAAATAAACCGACTCTCGTTCATTATTACTAATTTTCTCTATTACTTTAATTTTCTCATCAGCAATATATTGGATGTTCTGCTACATTTGTTCTTTGAACCTAATTGACAACTTTTATTATGGCCTGATCGCTTGATTTTACGATTTATCCAATGTATGAGATTTTGTATGGGTCCAATTTTTGTGTTACATTTTATGCGAGAATACTTGAAAATTGTAAGGATGGAAACCGGAAATAGACACATTTAGGGCAGCTTGCTCGCATTGCACCACTGACTTACGACAGAACATTTGGTTATATAAATGAAATGGTGCCCCCGAAATACACCCGGTTAACGTTTAACCTACGCAGATGTATATTCAATATTATACGCTGCATCTTGAATACACAGAGTAATCTAGGCATCTACATATGTATAGGTATGGAATATCTATGTCGTGAATGCTGCAATCCAATTTTATTTTTGATCTACATTTGCCTCTAATATTAATCAAACGTTGCATTCGAGTTCATGGATTCGATGTTGCGAGTCTAATAACATTCAGCATCGATAGTGTAAACGTACATTATACTGTATCCGTCAATAATAACGATAATAATAATCACCATTTATTAATGTCAAAAAATAAGAAATGTTTACACAATTCAATAGAAAAGTTTTCATTATTGCTACAGTATTAAAATTCTTACATATTCTTAATAACATATATATTTATAAGATAGAAAAAAAAAACAGTTAAAAGATTTTTTATATGTCTACAGATCAATCAAATTGAAATAAAATGATTTTCATAATCTAATGTAAATTTACAGCGGCTCTCATATTGGTTCGTCTAGAACGCATCTGTGGTATAAAACGTTTTAAGGGTTTCCTTTCGTTTTAAGGTATTGCTTTAATCTATTTAAATCTATAATTAATCTATCTAAAAACTATTTAATCTATATAAAATCATCAACATTTTATTTTATATTATTTGGCAACTTGTTAATCTTTAGAGGACGGGCATTTGGGACTTATGATCCCTCTAAGAAAATTCATAAAAAAGTATCTTATATCACACATTGATCATGAGTAAACTGTTGATCATGGGTCGGGGCAGCATACTGGATTCCTCGTCCGGAAGGGTAACGCTAATGTTAAATTTTTCCACCTTGAATAAATCCAATTATTTGAGTTACGAATGATTGAAAATATAGAAAAAAATGTCTTAGTATGTTTTGGCATTGCTCTTCACGAATCTCTTATTAAATTTTTGAAATGAAAAATGGCGGATTGAAGATGGCTATCGAAAAACAAAAAATCACGATATACGAACTCTTGAGTACATATTTACATCAGTATTATCAAATTTTCCACTCTTTTTCGGAAACCATCACTTGTTGAGATCGATTAGAATTGCTTACCACGCAACGATACTGTAAATGAAACCAAAATGAGAAATATTCATCATATGATCAAGTCAAGTCATAATAACACATTTTGGTATTTCGAATTTATTTTGACACATTATATGGACAGTTCTCAATTCGGCAACAGAATGAAAACAATGCTCTTCCCAAGAAAATAGCTCGTATACATATATTCCTTTTATCAAGTGGCATCTTGATTGCACCAGTTTGAATCCATCCAACTGAATCAGTCATATTGAATTCCAAAAATCTGATATCTATCATATTTGTCATTAGCAACCCCCAAATCATAATGAATGGTGCCAAAAAAAAACAGATATAGATTTTATTCCACAATTTATTGAATTAAAAACTTTTCGTCGCCATATTAAATCCACCATCTTGAATTTTTTTTATAACATTTTGGTTTCATAATCAGTGATCTCAAAAACCCATGTATAAGGTTTTCTGATTTCGAGCAAGTTTGAGTCCCCCATATTGGATCCGTCATCTTGAATTTTTAAAATCTGATTACAGATTCGTAATATGTACCTCCAAAACCCATGTATATAGTTTTCAGTCCAAATTCTAACAAAGTTAAAATTTTTGTCCTCCATATAGGATTTGTCCGCCATATTAAATCCGCTATCTTGAATTTTTAAAATCTGACTTCAAATTCGTGATTGGCGACCCTAAAATCCCAAAATAATGATGTCTAAACAAAGACGAGGAAACTTTTTTTGGGTATACTAGATTGCCTGTCCTTTAAAGGTTAGAGTTTAAGACGTAATAGTTTGTTCCAGATGTAGGATCTAGGAAGATAGTTATGTTTTGTATTATGCCTAAATCTTGTTTCACGTGAGTTTATTTAACTGTGAATATCGAAAAAATGAGTTATTATTCTGTTTTATGAAAAGCAGACATTCCAAAATATATAAGTACTGATGGCACAGTTAATGTTTTAAATTTTTTTGAAACTGTCGCAGCAGTCATTTTTATAGTTCTTATACATTTACGTTGTATACCAAAAATGTTTTGACTATGGGATGAATGCCCCAGTTTAGAATAGCATGTCATGTTTGCATGGAAAGTACCTTAATAGGCGGTAATTAGTACCTGCTCAGAAACAGTGTTCACTAAGATTCGCAAATTGATTTTTTTAGCTAGGATTGTTGACTTGTTCATGCCGAATCTAGCCGTGATCTATATGAACTCTAAGATATTTTACTGAACGTAAAGACAAATCGACTAATTTTAAGTGAGAGTGTATCCTATTTATCAATGTAATTGCGCAAGTTAGTTTAGTCAGTGACGTTAGTGAAACATTATACATAAACATTATTCCCAGTTTTACTTTTCTTACATCTTCTACGGGCAACTGAAACTCTTACAGCTAGAGTTTTAGCTACCATAACTCACTTTCCACCCCATTTCGTCGGCTGGGTACCTATCCGTCTTTGGGGAAAAGCAAACCAATTTCCAAAAGATTTTAAAAATGTATAATTCTTATAATACCTATAGTTAATTACAAAGAATAATGTAAATAAATGTGTATTGCATGCTGTAGTACTTCAATGATGACAAGGTATTTTACCTCCGTATTTTATTTATCTCCTTTCATTAAATAAATGATTTGGAATAACGATAGATCAGAGTCAAATTTATTATTTTTCTAGCAGACACTATTTGTAGATAACTTTTATTCACTTATGTAAGACAGTCAATTAAACTAAATAATAATGTACCTATATATCTATATATACTGGCCAATTTCCATGCTCTATACTCTATGCCAACAATGGTAATCATTGAAGTAATTTCTTCCAAACATTGAAATCTTTATAAGTTACTCTTCGGAGTAAATCTAGAGTGTATTTATTATCAGAGTATTTAGTCGACCTTATTTGAATTTCGAATAACATATTTATCAGACGCATTGTGTAATTGAAGAGACCAAGTTATAACAATTGTTAAATTACAGTTTGAATATGAAAAATATTTTATAAACTTATAGCATCTCTACTGTTTGCTTGCTGAAAATTGCAAAATAAAAAAAAACACCACGATGACTATTAGTCTTGTCAATCATTTCCTATATTCTTATAAAGGCTCATGTTTAACGCATACATAATAATTTTGTTTATATAGAGAATGTTTTACATACAAAGTGAGGATGTCAGGGGTAGTGTATGCTTGGTTTCCTAAACCACTATTTTTAGACGATATTACATCGTCGTTTACATTTTTATATAGTAGTCACTGAAGACAGTAACTTGATTTAGTTTTTAAAGTAAATGCATTCTTAATTAGTAAAGTTGGCTTACAGCGACGCGACACATAGGTACCTCATTTGATGGGGTTCCTTCAATTTAATTTGATTGTAGTAGTCCCGTGTCAGTTGGTGCTTTGTACAACCTTCGCTATATGCAACACGTTGAATAAAGTAATTTACTTTCGTGTATTGCTGTCAAAATTTTATTTAGGTATTTTATTTGTAAGAAAATTTCATATCTATATCTTCAAACCAATTAGATGCTCTTATTTTTAACAGTCATCTTGGCAACGAACAATTTTTGTCCTGCTGTGTCCCTTGGCGAAATTATACTGGATTTTCTTCATGAAATCAGATCAAATGTTGACGAGACATTAAACTCACGTTTGATTTTTTTGTTGTCCTATTTTTAATTTCTATACGAGCGTTAATTATAAACACATGTTATTTATTGTTTAATGTTTATATATTTATTACTTACGTAAATAACTGAATTCTAAAGAGAAAACAAATGTATTTTTATGTGTTATATCGAAGTACAAATGTAATAAGATCACAATTAAAATACGCAATAAAAGTCGCATATTACATAACTTTTCTGTCAGTGTGCCTAACCTACTTCATAATTTTGTTTCATATTGTATTTTATAATAAAAACGTGAATAAGATGTCAATAGATATTTCTTAATTATATTTAGATGTGAAATTTTCTTACCAAATAACTATAGTTAACTAGTTTAATGAGGTCAAATGTTTCAAAAAAAAAGAAACTAATTTTCACTTAATTTCGCAAAATTTATTTGCATCCTCATGACTCTAAAATATGACAAACACTCAATGAAGACAATAAAACAAACGTAATACCAAACACAGATTAAAATAAGGAATCAGGATTACATGTTTCATATTTCATACTTACAATTGAATAAGCTTTTTGTTGTCGTTTGTAAAAATAAATTTGAATGAAACATTGATAATATCTATAAATAATAAAGTACAACGTACTGTCACACAGACGTGCATCGACTATCTACCCGTACAATTCTTATTAGCTTAAAGACTACACATATAAATATGAGAAATTAATAAAAATATCTAACTTTTTTAAAAAAAGACACTAAAAATTGTAAAACTCGATAAAACACTTTTGTACAGGGAAGCATTAATAAAACACATTAAAAGCGTATGTATATAATATATGGTTTTTTATATAGGTATTTGTCATGTAAGTGTATCTTCTAAGTCTAGTACAGGTATACAGAATTTAATATGTTAAATTAAAATATGCCGTATTTAAATTGTCAATGTCAGTTCGTTTGTTGAATGAATTACTCTTTTTAATAGCAATCATTTCATGTAACAATTGTTTTTTTGTAATTGTTTTGTTGTTCAATAATTTTCATTTCGTCAAAAGAAAAATGATATCCTGTTTTTGTACATATTATGTACATATGTGCCGCCAATGCTGTCTCATTTACCTTGTTCTTTTGCAAATTGTTAGCGCTAACATCATTTTTATGTTCATATATCCATATATCTATTATAAAAGGGTAGACGAAAGGGTAATGGATACTACTATTTTGTAAGTCAGATATAATTATTGTAATGTAGGATTAGTGACCTGTTTCCATATAACTATATAGTTAATTAGTGGGATGAGGTCAAATGTTTCCAAAAAAAAACTAATTTTCAGTTAGTCGACGTTTCGCAAAATTTATTTGCATCCTCAGGACTCTAAAATATGACAAACACGCAATGTAGATAATAACAAACGTAATACCACACAGATTAAAATAGGGAATCAGGATTACATGTTTCATATTTATACTTACAATTGAATAAGCTTTTTGCTGTCGTTTTTAAAAATAAATATGAATGAAACATTGATAAATCAGTAATAATATAATACAACGTACTGTCACCCAGACGTGCATCGGCTATCTACCCGTACAGTTCTAATTAGCTTAAAAACTACACATACAAATATAAGAAATAAATAAAAATGTCTAACTTCTTTAAAAAAAGACACTAAAAATTGTAAAAATTGCTAAAATACTTTTATACAGGGTAGCATTAATAAAACTTACATTAAAAGCGTATGTATATAACATGTTTTTATTTTTAAATATATATATATATATATATATATATATATATGTATATATATTTAAATATATATATATATATATATATATATATATATATATATATTGTTTTTATAATTAGGTATTTGTCATGCAAGTGTATCTTCTAAGTCTAGTATGCAGAATTTATTATATTAAATTGAAATATGCCGTATTCAAATTGTCAATGTCAGTGCGTTTGTTCACTGAATCACTCTTTTTAATAGCAATCATTTCATGTAACAATCGTTTTTTGTAATTGTTTTGTTGTCCAATAATTTTGATTTCGTCAAACGAAAAATGATGTCCTATTTTGGTATGTGTCACCAGTGCTGTCTCGTTTACCTTGTTCTTTTGTAAGTATAAATATGAAACATGTAATCCTGATTCCCTATTTTAATCTGTGTGGTATTACGTTTGTTATTATCTACATTGCGTGTTTGTCATATTTTAGAGTCCTGAGGATGCAAATAAATTTTGCGAAACGTCGACTAACTGAAAATTAGTTTTTTTTTTTGGAAACATTTGACCTCATCCCACTAATTAACTATATAGTTAGATATAATTATATCGGAACTGATTGGTGACAGAAGTTAGACCGTAACCTAGACCGTAAATCTGTTTATAAAATTGTTCATTAAATTTAAAATAATTGTTTTCCACACAAAAACTGAAAAGTTTTAAAAAATTCTCCAGACGTAGGGTGGTATGGTTTTCATTTGATTGCCAACGCCTTTTTTATAATTTCAATAGTAAGGTCTACTGATATGTTGGTGAAGAGTGAAACTAGGTACATCCAACGAAATATTTGTATTGACTCTAAAGATTGCTACAATTGTTGAAACAATCATTAGAGTCAATCATTAAATTGATTCATAATTGAGTTTTTACATAGGACTCAAAAAAACTCGAGCCAATTTTATCAACTAACATTACAAAAGTAGCATTTAAGAGTGAAAACACAATTAAAAAACATTTTTTTACAAAATTAAAATCAAAATCGCCGAATGAATTAAAATAGTTTAGTAGTTAACTATAGTTACATGGAAACAGGTTACTAATTCTACATTACACTTACTTACCAAATCTCCGACGTGGTTGAATTAGTCACCGTAATTTTTTTTTCAGTCCCGAATATTGTAAATTCAAGTCACATCAATATATTTAAACCAATTGGATGATATTATTTTTAGCAGTTATCATGGCAACGAAAAAAATAGTCCGGAAATTTTTGTTTAGGTGAAACACTGGAAATTTTTCTATCAATTGTTGACCCTACACTAAATTCACATTTAATTATTATTGACGTACAATTTTTTTTCTACATGAGCATACATTATAAATAAATCTTGTATCTCTACTACAGATAAAACATTCGTAATCCGTCTATCTCATGACAATTGGTTCACTCACTATTTTACAATTTGTCAAGATCAAGGGAAGAAATCGGCATATTTGACTTGTGACATCTTGAAAAAAAAATGTGTTCTTTTTAAACATAGTATAAATGAGAACGCAGAAATTCACCAAATACGCCATAGAAAAAAATTCAACCGAAAAAAATATAAAAGATACAATATTTAAATGGCAAAAAAAACTGGTTTTATTAACACTTGTATTTATTTGAGTTATCCATTAATATATAAATAATCAATTCATATAAATTAAATAAACAATGTACCTACCACAAATTTTATTAAAGATTATTTTTTTGTCTGCGTTACTGAAAGGAAGTACATGAATTTCTCCCATAAATGTATCAAATTTCTTTTTCAATTAAAAAGAAAATAAAAAGTTTCAATTCCAATGTTCAAACGACCGTAAAATAATATCGAATTACAAATTGCTTCGTTATTCTTTTTTAATTAAATTCTCTTAATATATAGTCACCGCGTTTCGCCTAATTCTTCGATTCTCTTTGGTGAATCAATTCAATTCATTTGATTCACCAAAGAGAATCAAACTTCCCACCAGTGAATTACATACCTATTTTAAAATTAATTCAAGTATCTTGGTAACACCAGTTTGGCTTAGATTATTGAATGAAAATAATTCCACTCGATATCATTCACTATCAGAGAATGAGCCGTATCGGCTTAGTGAATTGTCAAAAGAAAGGGGTCTGGTGATATGCAAGTATCGCCCTCTAGTGTGCATAGATGTGTGTGGTTCATTACCGATAAGAAAGGTACGATTAATGATGTGAAATGTTACTTTACCGAAATAAGGTTTAATGAACCAGTGTTCACAATGGCAATACAAGACTGAAATTAATATTACAGATATTCTGTATTTTCTTTATTATAATAATGAAATATTTCTTATAATAATAAACTTTAACATAATGAACAGCATTTATTAATAAGACTGACAATTATTTTTTTCAACGTTACATCCTCGGCAAAATGCAATGGATGATAATCACAAAAATAATAATCGCCGCACACACGGAAAAATCACACATTTAACTTGACAAAAATAATGAAGTTTCAAAACTGATTTTATTGATTACTGTTTACTTTTGTACACTTATGTTACCTGCAGTTAGGAATATAAGTGAGTGTAGAGTAAGTATACATGTATGTGACCTGGAGGATTTCTGGGCAACAGAAAAGATGAAAACAATAAAAACCTCATATATGATGTCGTGAATGCCTATGAAATACAAGGTTGTCGCATGTCTTTAAAAATGCATGTTTTTCACTCACATTTGGAATTTTTTCCGGAAAATTTGGATGCAGGAAACGACGAACAAGGAGAAAGGTTCCACCAGGACATCAGGGTGATAGAAACAAGATACCAGGGTCGCTGAGACCCATCAATGTTAGGCGACTACCGCTGGTTTTTAAAAAGAGATGATGCTACAGAACACAAGAGGAAAAAGTGAATGTTTCTGTCGTTGTATTGTTGTTGTATATGCTATCTCATGTAATATATTTTTATTCACATAATCCTCTGTAATATCTATACATTTTTGCTTAAATTTGACACATTTCACATCTGTTTATATTAAATAAATATTAGATTGTGAAAATACGTTCTCTCATTTTTCTCCACGGTCTGACTCCTGTAACAAAAAAAACTGTACGTGCTACTGTAATAAGCTTATCATTTTCGGATTTAGGACGACAAAATACTTCGTAAGTATACACCTACTTTTGTTAATGTTATTTCACAAAAGATTAAGGGCCGGTACTTTTTACTCCCGGTTATGGCCGGATTAACTAACCAGACGCCAAGACTGTGAAAATGTATACAGTCTAATGTATACTGTCTTTGTACATTTTCACAGTCTTATTGTCTGGTTAGTTAATCCGGCCTTAACCGGGAGTAAAAGTACCGGCCCTAAATTTGCCTACCTGTGTTGTGAATGTATATACGCGAGACAATATGTACAGGGTAAGTATTATAAATGTTAACCCCCTTTTATTTTTGTTATTTCTGGCCGATTTGGTTCTGTCAAAAAGTGGTTTCAAACAATTTTCAACGTAGTTTCCGAATCTGTTGACGGTTTTTTAAATTTTTGAAAAATATACGAGGTGTAACAAAAAATATTATTTTTTTAAATGGAACACCCTGTATATTCGTATATATTTCAATTTATGGGTCTTTTCTGAATACAAATGTATATAATTATAGCACAGTTGGATAAGGATTTTCTGAATTATGACGAAATATGTAAAATGACAAATTTAACCCGTATTACCCTATTTGATGAAGTAGCCTATGGAAAAAAAATATTTTGTATAAACGTCAAACTGGTTAACATTAGTCGGTATTTTTTCTGTTGGGGTTCTTTAATTTAATATTGTGTGCTAGAAAAAACGTATTATGCCTTATCATAGTTTAGAAAATAGGCGTAAAATTTTGGAAATATACTTATATCGCAATAAAAATGATTGCTTCACAAAGGGAATTTGGAAGGCGGTTCCTGATCAGACTGTGCTGCTAAAGTGACGTTAAAGAAAATTTACAATAGATTTTGTAATACAAATTCATTAAATAATGCATCTAGAAGAAAAACGAGGAATATTATTAATGAGGAAATACAGATGAATATTTTATTATCAGTCATAAAAGATCCAAGTCGGTGTACATATTCTATATCTAAAGATTTAAATTTAAGTCAGAGCAACGTTATGCAACTTTTAAAAAGGAATAAATATAAACCTTTTCACATCCTTCCTGTGCAACATTTAACTGAAAATGATTTTTGTCAACTTTTTTGATTTTTGTCTGAATTGAATTTTGTCAACAAATCATCGAAAGATATAACGAAAACCATGATTTTTTGCATAATGTGTTTTGGACTTATGAGTCGTCCTTTTCCACTGCTGGTTTATTTAACAGGCATAACAATCATCATTAGGCCACAGAAAATCCTCATATGGTGAAAAAACTAAAAAAACAAGGACGTAAAACTGTTAATGTATGGTGCGGGTACACCGAAACAAACTTAAAGTTTATCTTAACTAACTACAAAAACAAGAATAATATTTGGATAATTTGCCAGTTGTTTTAAATTTAAGAACAATCTGGCAGCAAGACGCTCCCTCTTAATCGACTCCCCCACATAATAGACCGAGAGCTGGCACCCAAAACCTAACATTTTTGGAGGGATGGAATTTCTTACCTGGAAAAGGTTCGACCCTTCGCGACGAAACAAATAGGCTTCTGCCACGGGGCGCGCTGGGGGCTATTAGCGGGGGTGGGCGCTTGAACATGTAAATTTCCCGGTGAAGAAACAAAAGGACCGGTAAGGCTGATTCTTGTTTTAATGCATCGGGGAATATGAAAGAAAGCCGAGAAAAATTTGGCAGAAGCGTAAGTGGGGGCGAAAGGGCTGGCAGAAGCTGACAAACTGGTGGAACATTTTTGGAAAAAATAACATTTTGAGAGGGACTTCTGCCAACTTGCTATTTTATTATTTACATCAAGAATAAACGAAATGTGAAATGCCAGAAGTTAAAGTGGGGGGCAATAATGAATTATCAGTGATCAAAGTCCGCCAGCCCATTTCGCGCGCGCGGCGCGACGCCGGACCCTTACACTCCAGAAAAATATAGGTATAATGAGAGATATAATGAGAGGTACTCCTGGCGACCTGATAATCTGTTATTTATACTCGTATAAAGAATAAACAACGTGTAAAATGCCAGAACTCAAAGTGGGGGCAATCATTTTTTATCAGAGCACAAAGTTCGACAGCGTCCTTTGTGCACTCGGCGCGCCGCGCTGGGCGCACTGACCGAGTTTCTCTTCATTTTCTCACGTTACATGTTCAATCAATGATACTTCTGAAAATTCTTTAGAATGTTCATTAATTATTGAGAGAACTATCGTTCAGGTGGTTATGTTAAAAAAATTGAATCTATTTATTAGACAATGTAAAGGTAAAATTTCACTAATCGGTAAGTATTATGCACATATCAAGTAATTTAGCTTTATAATGACAATCTTAAGAAACAATTCTACATAGGTAAGGTATTTATTATAAATCATTCAGCTTCATCATTATGATATTGCAGTTCCTCCTCAAAATCAGGGTCTTCGTCGCTATTATACTCAGATTAGGTAAAGTTCATTAAAGACGTTTTTCATACCGGGCACAATGTTGGGCACCTGCTATCCCATTGTCTGGCTCATTCGCATAAAAAATAACAGTATTTGGAGCAGCCACTCTGCAGTCCTGTAAGTAGTGCAACAACTTTTAGATCGGCACAAATATTCAATTTATGATCTTCGTATTTTATGTTTTGAAGTGATATACGCATGTTCTCGTACGTTTCTTTCATATTGACAGCATAATCCACGGGAACAGATGGTTTTTCGTTTCCATTAAACAATAAAACTGTCTTCAGTCTTTTATATCGCATAGTAGTCCAATCAACGAGCGAAAGCCCCCATGTTAATTGGCCACGAATTGTTATCAGAAAACAAAAAAATATGGTCGTATACAGAAAAAAATTCTGAGAAAGATAGCGTTTTTTGCTACTCGAGTTTTAATGGCAAACATAACCAAAAAAATTAGCAAATGTCAAAAAAACGGTTTTTTTTGCAAAAAAAAAGCTTCAAGTTCTACACAAGAAAGTTAAATTAGAAAGTTGTAGGTCTTAAAAATGCGCGTCAAATGCAATTTGAACGACAAAAATCGGTTCATAAACATTTGAGAAAAATTTAAAAAAACGTCAAAAATCGCGGTTTCGTATTTTTGCTGTATAAATTCCAATTTTGTTTGAACAGACTTCTTGTTAACTACAAGTATAGCCCAAGACAAGCGAAAAATGATCATTTTTTCAGAAATTTAAAAAAAGTTTTATTTTTTTCGAGTTATAACGATTTACAGAAAAAAAAGACGTTTTCAAAAATCAGCTTTTACAGAGGCAAAAATTATCGTACAGAAACAATCGTGGGCTCATTTTATTCGCGAAGACTTGTACTTTCATGCTATTAAAAAACCAAATCGCTTTTATTTAACTTTTGCATAAAAAATGCGTTGTAAAATGCTCCCTGAGGTCGTAGGACCATCATTTTTTTAAACGCGTGTATTGAATGCCAGTTTTCAAATATACAACGGCCAAAAATGTAAAACCAAAATTAAACAAGTTATTCGACAAAACCGGTTCGAAAAAATGATACAATTTTGCAACGCATTTTTTTATGCAAAAATTAAACAAAAGCGATTTGGTTTTTAAAAGCATGAAAGTACAAGTCTTCGCGAATAAAATGAGCCCATGATCGTTTCTGTACGAGATATTTGGGATAATAAATAATATTTTACATGAATTTTCGAATGAATTTTCCGAAGTATCATTGATTGAACATGTAACGTGAGAAAATGAAGAGAAACGCGGTCAATGCGCCCGGCGCGGCGCGCCGAGTGCACAAAGGACGCTGTCGAACTTTGTTTCTTGTCCTTTTGTTTCTTCACCGGGAAATTTACATGTTCAAGCGCCCACCCCCGCTAATAGCCCCCAGCGCGCCCCGTGGCAGAAGCCTATTTGTTTCGTCGCGAAGGGTCGAACCTTTTCCAGGTAATAAATTCCATCCCTCCAAAAATGTTAGGTTTTGGGTGCCAGCTCTCGGTCTATAACGTTAGGCCTGTGACGTACTACTTAAACCAAAAATAGAACCTGTGGATTGTAAAAAATGGTCCCATCCATTGGCCAGCAAAAAGCCCCAATTTAAATCCACTAGATTTTTTCCTTTGGGGTACTCTCAAGAACAATATTTATAGCGAAGAACTATTGGGGGACACTGTGCAATTAGAACAGCTCATACGACAGGAAGTAAATATTATTAACGAAAATGCATTTTTTACAGCGATGTTTCAAATGCTTAGAAAATAATGGAAGATATGTTGAAGATACGATGTAATAATTATTTTCTAATGTTTGTAAGTTTGATATTTCTGTTTTATTTGTATCGATCTGTGTCTGCTTTTGTTTTATATTTTGTTGTGACATTTGTTAAATATAATATATATCTTGATAACCGCTAGTTATGCATAATAAATAAAATTAACAAATTGACAAATATTTTACGAATAAACAATTTTAGACATTGGAAATAATTTTTAACCACTTTGACTTATATACAAAATTAAAATTTGCTTTCGTAGGCAACTTATAATATATGATAATATGTAGATTTGTTGTTTTACATATTTCATCATAACTCAAAAACTCCTTATCCAAATATGCTATAATTATATATATTTGTATTCAGAATAGAACCATAAATTGAAATATGTACGAATATACAGGGTGTTCCATTTAAAAAAAATCATACTTTTTATCACGCCTCGTATATTTTACAAAAATTTCAAAAACCGTTAACATATTCGGAAACTACGTTAAAAATCGTTCAAAACCGTTCTTTAGACGAACCAAATCGGCCAGAAATAACAAAAATAAAAGGGGGTTAACATTTATAATACTTACCCGGTACTTAGATCATAATTATCAAAAAAGCATACTATGCAAGTTGTTTGACTTAAATAGCCTCGAAAAAGACGTCAATAAAACGTCGAAACGTCTGCTTTTACAAAAATATATAAACTTGTTTGCTTTGTGCTATCCTCCACCCCAATAATTATCTACCAATTCATAAATTAAGGACATTAACATTACTAATGAATTATTTCAAAATATACTTACAAACACTTTCAGTGCACTTAGAATAACTCATATTAAAAAAAATGATATCATAAAATTAAGAATAATTTATTTTTTACAATTACAGGAACTCCCTCTGAACGAGTATCTACCTGTAAACAATAGGTCGTATTATGGAAGGTGATTCAAGTTTTTACTATAACATTGATTAGATACAATTCTTACGTATTAATGAAAAACTAAAGCGAAACCAAGCGGTACCCTTTTATAGGGCATAATTTAAGTCGTGCTTTTACCAAAAATTCTGTGAATACGCTCTAAATAAAATCTTATACGAACATAAATATTTTAAGGATGAAACTACTTTAAATTACATTCAAATGAAAATTATTACTTGTGACTATAGCCCCATGTTCAAATATTGACAAAAATCGGTTTAAGGGGTCTTTCTGGTTAAGATTTTCAAAAAAAAAATTGTTTTTAAACATTTGTTTTCATAGAAAGAATAGAGATATCGTTTAGAAAATTTGGGTATGTTTGATGTTTGGGTATTGACGTTTAAATATTATAAAAAAAATTTTTTTAGATTTATTGTTGGCATACGGATTAAAAAAAAAACATCAAAAAAATGGATGATCTGAAAAAAAAATAAAAAATGGCAAATTCTTCCTTGTTGAAGTGGCTATAGCATGAACTAGAATATTAGTTTTTCATCAAAAAATAATAAAATGGCGGCCATTTTTCGAAAAAAACAGTTTTTGATGATGGAAAATCGGAAATTTTTTACCAATCAAAACGATTCTAGTTCATGCGATAGCCATAAATGTATACAATAACATATTCAAAAATCAGAGCAATTGGTCAAGTAGTTTTTCTTAAATCGTGTCCGCAACCCTAAAAAACATGGTTTCTAGAAAATCGCGTTTAAATTTTTGTTAAGGAAATTAACAAATATAAGTTGCTTATAGACTAACACGTGTAATATCAAGCGAAGTGTATGTTATAGAAAGAGATCACAGTATAGAGTGAATCAGATCGAAGCAGATGTTAAAAACAGGTGGGGAATCGAGATTATCGAAACACAGCCAAGCGTCGAAAAAATGCTCTCTCACAGAGTCTCACTGTATACGCTTAAAAATAATTTTCGAATTAAGATATCGCTACAAAACCTTTTGTATCATGTTTTTGAAGATATTTATTAGTAAAATCCGTAAAAAATAATTTCAATTTTTTGAAAATTTGTGACCAGAAAGACCCCTTAAAATATAATCATCATATAAACATCCTCAAGACTTATTGCTTTCTTCCACACAATCATCTACTATATCGCAGTTCGTACAATCAGGTGACTTCGTCAACATCCTTGGATCGGAATGTTAAAACATAAATTTGTTAATAAGCTCATATCGTCGTTGATTTGGCAAAGGGGCGTAAGTGCCATTTTAGTAATTTGTCAGAAATGATGTTTAAAGAAAAGTGATCATGCATAAAACGCATTATTGCAGTAAGTGTGTATGCTATTCTGTTGTTAATTACGTTTTGTTATAACTAGTTAGTGTATATCTTTAGGCATTAATGATACATTTCCGAAAATAGGCGTCCATCGCATTAAAAGAGGACTCTGTGAGACATACGCCTTTTTATTAGATTTTATGTTTTTTATTCACGGCACTTACGCCCAACCTGAATGATACTAATACACTGCATATATTTACTATATTTTAAAATTTTACCTTTTTAGGGCCCATTTCATAATGGTTTTACTGTGGACGTTAAATTAAATATTAGAATATAGTTTTCGTCAATTTACAATAATCTGTTGAGTATTATAATGTGACATAAATTATTTTTTATTAATCATTAATTAATTTTATTATTGTTTTTTTATTTTTTTTATTAATAATTTTATAAATTATTTATTGTCCACATTAACACCATTATGAAATTTACCCTTAATGAATTAAATCGAGGAAATTAAATGTCTATTTTTAAGTAGAATTTATTTTAAAAAAGAAGAACTACAAAATTATGTATTAATAGAAATCAAGCAAACAGCAAAATTACCAGAAAAATGATATATTTTTATTTAACAAAATGAAAAAGTGTGAACTACTTAACTATTTACTAATTATTAATTTTTTTAATCATGTATTTCTCACAACGGGTGTAGGTCCTGTGCACAGGTAAACAAGATCTTTATATTTGTCCGCTGATAGTTTAATTGCGGCATTATTCAGTTTCGGTATTGGTTGAGTCATAATTACAAGGGCATTTCTCTTTAAAGACAACGTAGATATCATATTTGTCAGCAAGGTGACTACTCTTTACAGAAATCTGCGTAACATCATCTTTGCTAACCATTACTTCCTTAACTTTGGTCCCAGTCAATGTCTACCCCTGAATCTAACTATCTCACTGATCGGAGACGAATAAGGATTTTCGCCCTTTGGCTAGATTTTTATTTGGTGTATATGTCGCTTACGGCTTTAGATAGTTTCATATTACACAGAAACGTTATGCAATGGAGTTACGCCCGTTTGCCAGATCATAGGTAGACACATGTAGATTACATTGGCGATTTAAAGTGGAATTTGGCAATTTTGTCGCTTACGCCCCTTTGCTAGATCAGCGACGATATTATGTGTGAATGACATATCGTTGTTTTTACATGTAATTTCTGTCTATTACGCGACCTGCTAAATTTCGATTTTGTCAAGCGAAATGTATGATTTATCTGTGTGTATGCCGTGAGAAACAAATTAAACACGGCATGTTTAAATTGTTTCCAAATTACAACCCACAACTCGCGTAAAACAGCGTAACTCTTCGTTTCCCCTGGAATCATCTTCCTAATACTAATCTCAAAGAATCTAATTCCTAGTTTACGAAATATAAAATGAAATCGGAACACAAAAGAGCAAATAAACGCAATTCCGAACACACAATATAGAATATCCCCAAAGCGGCGGAATGCGTTTCATTTCGTAGTTATTGAGATAAAATGATATTTGTGGCGCATGTTCATGGCTTTCGGGGAACACTTTGAAAAGTTTTCGGTGAAATCCGCGCGCGCAGTGTAATACCGTAAGCTTTCAACACTCCTAACAGATAACTCGTGTCACACATCTAATTTAATGTATTTTTTGTCCTAATTAATCAAGGATTCCACAGGTTATATAGTGCAGTTAAAACGCTATAAGGCTGAAAGAAAAACTATGTGTGTGAAACTGATTTGGTTCGTGATGATTCTCTCCAAGCACATGTAAGTTTTTCATTCTTTTATATGCGTTTAGAGAAACGTCTTTATTTTTTGATAATCACTTTGAAAAGCATGCACTAATCATAAATTTGTAAATCCTCCTGCTTAATTCAGCAACTTATTTTAAAAGATATAATTTAAATATACGTTATTTGTGTTTTCTCGGAATCATCAGACAACTTAAAACAGTTAATTCTTTAAGTGTACTAAATTTATTAAGCGTACATACATTTATTAACTTAATTATACTCAAATAAAAGATAGTTATCTAAATAAACAATGAGCTAAATTAATCAACGATATTTACTCCAAGAAATGTAGATGGAACATAGAGAGAAATATAATTTAAAAACAAGGTAAGTAGTAATTTCTTAATGACTATTGCTTTTTATCCAGTTTTTATTGAATTTTGTCGAACACAAAACTATTTTTATAAAAATTAGAAAAGCGTGTACACCTTTTGATTTGCATATTTTATTAGACAATTTAAAAAATGTAACTAATTCACATTCTGATTAACTGAAATATATTCCATGTCAATAGAATATATTGAGCCATAAAAAAAACGTCATCAAAGTTATCCAAGCAAAAAAACGACGTATTTCTATTCTATCTTAAATTTATAACCTTATTTAATTGCCAAAGCTGTTACATTATGTGACATCCATTATTTATTTTACAATAGTGACAGTCGCTTGTCAAAATTTGACATAACCGAAAAGCTTCGACATGACTGCTATTTCTATCTCTCTCGTTCATAGCCAGATTTGATGACGTTTTTTTAGATATCTCTTTAGCTTATAAACATAGGCATTGTAAATCTAGCTCACTTCCGGTTTTAGTAAAAACACTGTATAAAAAAATCAGTCGCAAGTACAGATATTTTTTAATTGCTTATTTAGTTTAAATATTTAAATTCCAACAATATAATTGTATTAGAGTTGAATGTTCAGAAGGTATATTTTCTATATTTTTCGTTAGCAAAATAGTATCAACTTTTAACTAACTTTAACTATTTTTAACTTCGTTTATTAAGATGTCCGAATTATCACTTTTACCATTAGAAAGTGTAACAAATGAATATACAGTGCTTTCACAATGAAAGGAACAAATTCTATATTTCTTTACAAAGATTTTACGATTTTGTTTTATAAAAAGACACCAATTTTTACAATAAGATATTTCCAGAAAATCTTTTGTTTATAGACTAACGGATTCAGAAACGATTTACACATTTTTGTCGTGTAAAATAAATAGTATGTCGACAATGAAAATTTTTGAGATATGTATTTGACTTTAAAGTTACCTTATCTGAGGTATTTTAGATTGACTGAATAAAAATAATTTTACTGAAAATTATATTTTTCAGATAAAATGTAACACAAACGCCCTTTTTTATTTCTTTACAAATGTAATTGCATGTGATCTTTACTATTGGAAGAAAATACATTAAGAACGCAAAAAACAGTAGAATAAAAAATAATCTTGGTAATCGTCTATTCACAACTGAAATTCCTGAAAAACATTATGGACGTATATTTAAATTCATAATAATAAATAACTTCATAAGTCAAATATCTCGAGAATGTTCCTTTTCGACATACTACTTTTTTTACATGATTATATGTAGAAAATGTCCCTCTTTGCAAATCCGTTATTTTACAAAATTACCGATTACGTCGAAAATAGCTCGAAAACAAAAGATTACCTGAAAATGGCATTTACTGGAAATGCAAATGGCATTTAAAATTATCATTTTAAAAAACAAAATCGACCTGTCGAAGAATTTTTTGTAAAATCTTTTCTAAAAAAAAAATATCGAATTTGTTTGTATGTATAATCATAGTCAATAAATGTGTAAAGTAATATGGTAATATGTGTTACGTTCTTTCAATTATAGTCGTATTTCTTATTTTATAAAGTTATGCATTCATACCTGTATTCTATTGTAGCACTTAATACGAAATTTCAGTTCTTATTTGAGAAAATTTCAATCCTCGGATGAATATGCCTTCATTCTCATATTTTCATATTACTAATGCAGAAAATTTTACCGCTTTATACGTGGCGTTTGTGAAGTGTTGAAGAGAGCTCCCTGGAGTAATCAAAAAATGATTGACAATATTATGTATTTCAGTCCTTTTGCTATAAATATACACAAAGTGACCAGAATGATCTTTTTTTATATATGTATATAATAATTGTAATATTCAGAAACGGATTTATTCAGAAGACAACAAACAAAAGCCTGGAACAAACTAGTAAAAATACTTTAAACGCCTGTAGATCATTTTGTTAGTCTATTTTATAATAATTACTAGAAGACTATATACAAAGTATCCACAGACGGACTTAACGAAAGATATAGAAGACAAAATAATTTGGAGTTGAAATTGGTCCTTTTGGGAATCAGCCCTGATTGAATGATTGACGCAAAAGTTCTTTTTATCATATTTTGATTTCGAAAAACAATATGCTTATAACGGAAGACGAACGCTCATTTCAAGAATAAGTAAAGAACCCTTTTTGTGCAAGATACGAGAAAATTTTATCAAAAAAATTGGTTATATCTAAAAATTTGTGTGCAATATTTTACACTGTTGAATGACTTTAAAAAATGTTGGTAACTGGTATTTCTAATGGGGAACAAATCGAACAAATGAAAATAAAACGAATTCTCGGTTTAAATTTGTATCCTTAAATCCATGTATTACAACTGAATACTGAATTTTGATCCTCATAAATCTAATTGTCTTAGTCCAAGCATTATATTCTGCAATAATTGGGAGACAACCTTAAGCACCCCGAATACCGTATGATAAATGTTTCAGTATAAGCCTGTTGTCTTGTCTTTACCCTGTAGTATAAGCCTGTTGTCTTGTCTTGTATGTAAAACGTATAATTCAGAGCAAAGAACGAATCGGATTCTTTCGCAGAGACCATTTGTTAGAAAGTATTCTATTGATTACATGTTGTCAGACTAGACCATTAAAAAGTTTTTTAAGGTGATCTAAAATTTGGATAAAATTCTTTTTGGCGATGTACATAGAGAAAAATATCTATAAATACGTAATCTAACGTTGATCACAAACAACTTACGTTGCGGAAAATTGAAAATAATATATAACTTCTACAAAATATACCAAATTTCTTTTACAAAATGTACCAACGTATCAAAGAGACGTATCAACCTGGCGTTTATTTATTTATAAAGTCAACATTTTTTAACCCTCAAACCGCACACTTCATTGGATGCTTTCCATTTACCGACACAAGTCGATACGAGTCGACTCGTGTCCCCAAAAGTGCTTTCCATTTGATTTGTGTCGCTGTGAGTCGACGACACAAGTCACCTCAAACAGACTCCGCTAGACAGCAGAGTTCACGCTGAGTGTGAGTGTAAAAGAAGTAAAAACCTAAACGAACACAGCAAAGCAGAATATATAGTGTTAATGTTAGAGTTAATGCGAAATCTGATTGAAGAAAATGAAAGTAGGTGACAAATGTAATTATTTGCAGTAACTACTTTCAACAACTTCTGCACGAAACTACTAGCCTAGCGAGCGTTCCATTTACCCATTTGATGAGAGTCAACACTAGTTGACACCAGTCGACACAGGAGTCGCTGGGAGTCGTGTAAATGGAAAGCACCCATTCTAGCACACATAAACCGCAAACAGGTGCCAAACTCGAGCCATACAATATATTCTGGGGTTAAATATCCCGCTGAATTCATTGGTATAACTTAAATTGACGGCAAACGATATGTAGTCATAAAAAAATATTAAAAAATTGCCTCTTTCAAAATTTCACATTTTACGAAAAAAATTGTAGTTTTTTTTCAAATTTGTGCAAAATCTCGTAGAACCAAGCGATTGTTTAGTAAAAAGGTTATATTTGATAGAAAAAATATATGAATATAATAACAGTAATAATGAGTATTTTTTAAATGACTTCAAAAGTGTCATACTTTTAGATAAGAAGTTTCATCCAAAAATAACAAAAAATGCGTGAGTTTATGAATAAATATTGACCTATTTTAAAAATCTAATCTAAAACTCAAAATTCATTAATTCATTATTTGTTTTAGTACATTTCCAGATCATGACCTCGAGAGAAAGTAGTAGTTTATACAAGGAGAAATAAATCTTTATTGAAAACTCAACTATTTGTTGAAAAATACGAATACAAAAATACGTCATCCACAGCAAAAATCACGAATTTGAATAATCTGCGTTGATCACAATTCCGCAGACGTAAACCGCACATATGGTGCGAATATGCACCAATTCGAATTTTAGATGTCGCTCACTAGGCAGCTGTAGCACGAATGAATATGTCAACACCAGCACGGAATGGGGGGTTGGGGAGATATATTTGTCGTATTAGGGGCAGACCTTGTAGGCGCTTGACTGAGAAATACCAGCTAGTTGAAAATTTTACTGGTGCAAATTAGCACCAATGTGCGGTTTGAGGGTTAAGGAATCTTACGAGTACATAACTATGGCACGAATCATTATTAAGTCTTAATCTAGCTTCGACCACATCGACGTCGTCGTTTGTATAATACAGGTTTATTTCAAGAAATTTATTACGAGCAGAATCTTTGATCTATTTCTTTTGAAGTCTTTCATCTCTGACTTTATTTTTTTTGAAAAAAATCGGTAATTTGTATCACATTTTTTTTTTTTTTTCTTACCTAATAGAAATGTTTGACTCTCAACTATAAACTAATAATTTCAGATATTTTTCGGTACATTTCGCAATCCATTTATAACGCAATATATTGACATATTTACACTAATTTAGGGTGCAAAGAAATCAGAATTCCCATAGTGTAAGAAAAATAGTAAGAACTTCCATTTCATTTTACATAAATAGAGTAACAACTATAAAAATCACACAAAAATGGTTTTATTTTTTTTCTTTAATAATTGTACGATACAATATTCGCTTACTTCAAATTCGAGAACAAATGACACAGGTAAGCCATATTTTCGTTGCCAAAGCCTACTTTTACTTATATTTTTTTGTGGTATTTTTTTTATTATTCAATTTATTAACTCCGTCATCGATTTTTTTTTCTTTAACCGAAATGTCGAAAATTTTAATGTGATGCAGAATACATTTCATGCATAATCCAATTGTGTACTCATATACAGGATATTCCGTTTACAAATTTGAAGTTCACTGCACTTTTCTCTCCATCATTAGTAAAACGACAGTTTTAGTTTTCCATTACGGAAAAAATTAGTTTAACGTACCTAGTGATTTGTGGCCCACATTAAACAAAATTGTACATTTTTACAGAGATGTTTTCTGTGTAGTTACCGCATTATATTGATATTAATGACTATACATAACACAGTGCCAATAAAATTTAACATTTACCTATACAGGCTTCGATATTATATTTCTTTAAATAACAAAGCATTTATAGCGAATATGCTTCTCCCCTAAATGATTTTGTTTAGCTGTCCGTGTTGTACCGTTTGTTAGTTAAAACTGTGCAACATTGGGCGTGTTTTTAAATAGAGTGAACAGCAGTTCTAGCTTTATAACATAACCCTTATGACTCATCTATAAACACATAGTGGGCCTCATAATGTATGTGACCTATATTTATGACCTTTTTGACCATTATGATCTTTAAAACCTTTATTACCAATATGGCCAGTATGACCTTTATTACCACTATGATCGTTATAACCAGTATGCTCTTTATGACGAATATTACCTAAGAAATGACATAAAGATGGCTACTATAACGTTTATAGCCGTTATGATCTTTATAACTCATACGACCAATATGACCTTCATGACGACCTATATCTAACCTTTATCTCCAATATAACCTTTATGACCTGCAGGACTTTTGTGACTCATATTAACTTTATGACTTTTATGACCTATATGACCTTTATAACTCATATTATTTTTATAACCTAGGGGGGAGGTTCGAAGAAGAGTAGGAATTTTTTTGAGCTCCTGTGTAATTATTAAAACGATTATCAAAACAATTATTTGACCTATTTTAAATATTTACAACCTTCAACCTCCCCAACCTATTAATCTAAAAACATTTACATTTGTAGCCTCTGTTATGTTGTTCATGTGTCTTAAACTTGAAGGGCATATGTGCATCGTTTGCGAACTACCAATAATTAAGGAACAAGTGTATTACCCCCTATTTAACCCGTAACCCCTCAACCAATTAAGCTTAAAATCTAATCAGTTCTAAACCTCATCATGATACATAAATGTTTCAAATTTCAAGTAGATATCTTAATATGTTCTCGAATTCTCACGTACATAAAAGTTCAAACAGACAGACAGAAACATTGTTTTCACTTAAACTTAAAATCTCGTCGTTTAAGAACATTCTAAGAACTATTAAGTCAAAAGGATTTAAAAAAAATCATGAAAACTATACTTTGACTCCACTACGTGTTATGTATTAATAATGTTATGTATTAACAAAATCTTTAATGAAACATAAATTAATACACGATTTTATTTCCGATACACAAATATATGTTTTCACCAGTATTTAATTAAATTCTTATATTTTATTCCAGTTAATCCTCCTTTGTAACCAAAAAGGGGGTGTGGGGGACCGGAAGAAGACAAACATCGACCAAATTAACATACATCAATATTTGGTTTGTCCAGGCATATGTGTTCACATATATTTTATATTAAAAAAAAATTACAAATTTTAACTTATTCTGACGCCTTATAATTTTATTTAATGCAACAAAATGAGTAATCGAACCTTAAACGAAAGTTATATAACACCCACTTTGATAAATGACAATAGAAACAAGAAACACATTTAACAGGATCGTGTGATATTAAATAACAGCTGAAATTTATATTTACCTAATGGACACATTCTGATTTTGCGCTTGTGCGTGAAAGAAAAACGAACAAAGAGTAGCCCAAAGTAAGATGAAATTAAGTTTCCACGCACTAGGACAAAAGAGACGGGTCCACATGAAAAACGATAACAAAAATAGATCTAATCAAAGGGAACGAATATAGTCCAGAAATGGGTAGTAAACAATACCCGTGACGTAAATTTATGAAGTGATGAAAAAAAGATGTCCGCAGACAAAGAACTTGTTCCCACTTGTTATGCCGATAATATTCTACGTCTAAATTTAACGAAAGAAAATAAGGATTTACCATAATAAACTATAAATAAGGTGCATCCCTTAAACCAACTAGATATAATGTGTAATCTTTTTGGGATATTAATTTCATAGCAGTCCTAGTACCTATAATCAAGATTTAACAAAGTCTGTAATGTAGCACACTATAACATTATGTCTGGTTAATTCCGCGTTACGTCGCACATACACATCTCTCCTGTTTGCAATGATCAAATATGTATTTATTATAAATTAGAGAGGTCTACAAAAAAATTGTTTGTTATAGAGATCTGACCCTACCATTCCTTAGTAATATTTTCTGCTGAAGCCGAAAATGAAAAAAGAAAAACGATTTATCGAATGGGTTCCTCCCACACACCTCAATTTCCCCCAAAAATAAAAAAAAAAACGTAAACTTAGCTCAAAACCTGCAAAACAAAAAAAAAATCTTTAGTAAAATTTTCCGCTGAAACCGAAATGCAAAAAAAAAAACGAATCCATGGATGGACAAACTAAAAAGTAAACCTGCTACAGGCATACTTGAATTGACGCTCTGAGATGCAAACTTGCAAATTCACATTTAAACTTAGGTAGTCAAACTAAAACTAAACCAGAACCTATGGATACCAGCCCATAGAAACTTGGTCCCTCCAAAGGAATATAAATTGAAAATTTGGAACGACCAAAAAGACCAATTAATATTAAATTCAAACTCAAGCCCCGAGGCCACGACAAGGAGTTCACCACGTCGGGAATAACACCTATGTTAGGTCTGTGAAAAATATCCTAAAGGCCCTTGTACACATTTGGCCAACTAGTTGGGCCAGTGAGTTAGGCCAACGTTGGTCTTTGGCGGCCAGCGTTGGCCGGCCAGCCGAATGTTGGCAGTTGGCAGTCGGTTTGTCATGCACACATCAAAGGATCAGCAAAGCATCACGCAATCCGGCAAAAGCATTCACACGTTGGCCTCTTCTTCAGTTGGTGGTTGCCGTTAAAGCGGAAAATATATAATAATTAAACTGGCAGGTTGTTGGTTATTCAGTCTACTAATTACTTACATAATTATGTAATCAACTTATCATGTATTTTTTTAATTCGCCTTGTTCTGTTTCGATGAATACTCAGCATCCACCATTTTCTTTTCCGCCATTTTTTTTAATCACTCTTCTTTGGTGCACATTTCTATAATAATTGAAAGTGCTGACAAGTAAATTGCCGCGGCTGCGATAGTTTCCAGATCCGTCCTCGTCAAATGGCCAATGCAGAATAATGAGCAACGCCAACGTGTAAACAGTGTTTTTATTTTTGGCCCAACTCATAGGCCCAACTAAAGTGCTGGCCATTTCGAACTTACACATAGAGACTTTTAGGCAAAATTTAAAGTTCAATATTTTTAAGAGGAATGCAAATTTTTGAACGCGGCTTGCAAATTTTAAGAGCTAGTTTTTTTTCGGATTAAGGTGCATGACGTATATTTATCGTAGGACCATAGGTTTATTATATACGGGGTGATCAATGAAGTCATGAATTAAGTCATGAGTGAAATTTCCGCAAAAAAATTTTTTTTGGTCGTTGCAATATGGTTCGTTACTTAGGTAACATAAATATCTCTAGACGTTTTTGTCAGTTTTTGGATTAAGGCCCTTAGGCTTTGTACACACTACTCAACATAAAATTTAAAAAAACGTGAAATAAAGATTCAAAATCCGCAAAAAGCATCAAGAACCGTCAATCCAATGTCAAGTTATAGCATTTTAAAAATTTTGCTACCCAAATTTTATGTTGAGTAGTGTGTACAAAGCCTAAGGGCCTTAATCCAAAAACTGACAAAAACGTCTAGAGATATTGATGTTACCTTAGTAACGAACCATATTGCAACGACCAAAAAAAAATTTTTGCGGAAATTTCACTCATACAAACGATTTTTGCATGACTTTGACATTGATCACCCCGTATATAATAAACCTATGATCCTACGATAAATATACATCATGCAGCTTAATCCAAAAAAAACTAGCTCTTAAAATTTGCAAGCCGCGTTCAAAAATTTGCATTCCTCTTAAAAATATTGAACTTTAAATTTTGCCTAAAAGTCTCTATGTGTAAGTTCGAGTGGCCAGCAGCTTAATTGGCCAAACGTGTACAGGAGCCTTAACATGGAATAAAGTGAAATGTGAATGGCAGAAAATGAAATGAAAAGAATAGTTTCGCCTGTATACGATTCAGTTTGAATTTGCCATTCCGACCATAAAATTGAGTTTCACTGTCCGATGTTTTGAAGCCCAATTTGCATTCTTTTTTTTATTTTGAAATGGCGAATTAGGGTGTCTTGGGAAACCCATATGGCAATTTTTTTCATTTTCGGCTTCAGCGGAAAAATTTACTATTAATTAATAAATAGTAAATAGTAAAGTAAATAAATAATTTTAAGAATAGTACGTTCAGGTCTCTATAACAAAAAAAATGTATTCCTATGTTATTGAAGCATATGTATATGAATATATTATTATTCATATATGTATGTATATACCGGGTGGGCAAATTTCGATGTTTTTATAGGGTATCTCGGTAACTGTAAGGGCTATGGAAAAATGAACCCACCTTTCCCGACCTCTTTTTTCGAGATAAATTCATTGGTGAACCAGAATTTGCTATATCTTTTCGTTTTCGAGTTGTAAACGAAAATTGATTTTTTTTGAGTTTTCGATTGGTGTCGATAACTCGGTTGTTTGTATAATTAGAAGAAATCTGTTTGCACGTTCTACAGGCACTTTTTTTAAGTAGAATAGGATTTCCTTAACAGATTTTTTATATCTTGTGTAGTTTTCGAGTTATGGCATAAACTTCTATTTTTTTTAAATGGAAACCATAGTTGGCTATGATTTAGCTAAAAAAGAGGATTTTTTTCTCTTTACAACGATATATAGTTTGTGGGGTCTATGATGAGTGTTTATGCGGAAACAGTTAAAAATTTTAATTTTTTGTATAGGTATACTTACTTTGTTTTTTCTTTGCAGGAAGAGTAAGTTTCTATAGTAACACATTGTTACAACAATGTTTTAATAATAATAACTGTTGCTATGGAAATTTACTCCTGCGAAAAGTAACATAAATACATAGTAACAGTCGTATATAATGAATGGTATATTAAACTTAAATAACTAATTATGACATATTAGTGACTAATTAATAATTAATTATAACATATTCATAACAAGAAAGTTTAACACACTTAACAATCAAATTTGTAACAAATAATGTATGTAAAAAAATACGATACAATATATTTTACAAAAACAAAACTAGACAGATTAAAAAAAAAATACGAGCATGATTATTTACCTAAAGTTTTCAAATTGTCGTCCGTTGTTTGCGATGCACAGTTCACATCGCTTTGAAACACTTTTTGTTGCATTATAGATGTGAATATTTGAAACGGAATTCAGACAGTCTATAAGATTTTCTCTCAGTTGAACCAGTGTATTATTTGTCTTTTTGTATAAATTGTCTTTAATGGTTCCCCAAAAAAAGAAATCTAACGGTGAGAGATCTGGCGACCGAGGAGGCCACTTTACTGGCCCATTGTTCCCTATCCATTTCTCCCCAAAATTAGTATTTAATAATTCCGAGATTAAATTAGTATTATGGGGTGGTGCCCCGTCTTGTTGAAAAAATACATGTCGTCTTTCGTTAAGTGGCAAGTTGTCTAAAAATTCTTCTACTATGTGGTAGTTTATCATATTGTAATACCGTTGACCATTTAAATTGTCATCATAAAGTTGGTAAGTTAAAATGCGGTTATTATATAGGGCACACCATACACTAAAACCGAAACGTCCTTGATTTTGAACATCAACAGTCTGATGAGGATTATCTTCAGACCAATAATGTTTGTTGTGTCGGTTGAAAATTCCGGCACTACTTACGTAACTTTCATCTGTCCAAATGATATTTTTTAAAAATAATTAGTCTTGCTCAATTTGTTGTAGGTACCAATTGCAGAAATCCAGTCGGCGTTCAGGATCAGTTGGAAGGAGCTGTTGTTGTTTCCTTATTGTATAAGGTCTAAATTTGTGTTTTTTTAAAACTGAAAGTGCTCTTCGTCGCGATATACCAGACTCTGCTTCAATTTGCCTACTTGAAATTGAAGGATTTACGACTACCATACCAACAACATTTATGGCAAAATCCTCAGCATCTTGAATACGATAATTTTTTGGTCTTGGTTTATTAAATCCTCCGTATTCAACGAGGTTTTCTTTTAGTCTACCAAAGATGGACATATTAGGTTGTCTCCTTTCAGGGTAGCGATTAAAACATGCTTCCGATGCAGCTTCAGAATTATATCCATTTTGAATAAAACACTCTAGCATATTAAACTTTTCGTAATTTTGATACGCCATCGCGCCTTGTCAATTTCTTTAATCGAAACTTTAAAACTATAATGCAAGCAAAAACCAAACATAAACAATTAATCAAACAGTAATGTGTAACTGTGTATTTACATCCCAATATCCAACTGTTCTGTTTTCAAAATGACAGGCGCCTACTGTGCAAAATCATTGAAATTACTATACTGTCCTTTATTAGAAAACATATGTTTTTAACTGTTTCCGCATAAACACTCATCATAGACCCCACAAACTATATATCGTTGTAAAGAGAAAAAAATCCTCTTTTTTAGCTAAATCATAGCCAACTATGGTTTCCATTTAAAAAAATAGAAGTTTATGCCATAACTCGAAAACTACACAAGATATAAAAAATCTGTTAAGGAAATCCTATTCTACTTAAAAAAAGTGCCTGTAGAACGTGCAAACAGATTTCTTCTAATTTTACAAATAACCGAGTTATCGACACCAATCGAAAACTCAAAAAAATCAATTTTCGTTTACAACTCGAAAACGAAAAGATATAGCAAATTCTGGTTTTCACCAATGAATTTATCTCGAAAAAAGAGGTCGGGAAAGGTGGGTTCATTTTTCCATAGCCCTTACAGTTACCGAGATACCCTATAAAAACATCGAAATTTGCCCACCCGGTACATACTTGTATATGAACATATTATTCAAATGACTAATTTTTGTATACTAATTTACAATCAGTTTTAAAATCTTCGATTTATATGTTACTAATTATTAATTAAGTATACGGTAATACGAAAGTAAAAATTCTAAGGTTCAGTATATCAAAATTTATGTCTCATTGGATTAAAATCCAATTTAAACATAGACACAGCCCATATTTTTTTTGGAGAATCCCCTTATTTTCGCCCATTTATATAACGGTCTTATTTCTGACAGACGTCGTACATCAGATAACTCTTACAAATGTGTACCATTAAAAGAGATAGCGTAGTTGTCGAATAAGTACA
The DNA here is from genome assembly GCA_029963805.1 of Aromia moschata. Classification (NCBI taxonomy): domain Eukaryota; kingdom Metazoa; phylum Arthropoda; class Insecta; order Coleoptera; family Cerambycidae; genus Aromia; species Aromia moschata. The sequence continues at coordinate 761,170 of JAPWTK010000179.1, forward strand.
TATAATGAATATTGAATCAAATAGTAAAAGTAAATAAATAAGACCTCGAGCTTTATCAAGTTTGAAACTCAATAAGGCTGTGGTATTAGAACTTTCCAGTGCAGCAGTACAAATAGGACAGCATTTTGCAAAGCAACCACTCTGGTCACTCGATATAGAGGTCAACTAACAATAAAAGAAAATACTTTCAATCACATATGTTGTTTCAATACATTCAATAACGCAACTTTTCAATAAAGTAAATCTAACAGGACTATGCACGCAAAAATTATTAATTTTATCGAACAGAAATTAGTTCAGTAATTTAAAGGGCATGGTAGCAAAAAACACGATTAGTATTTGCTGATCAATATTTCAACTGGACGGTGAAATGTTCGTTCAAGTTGAATTTTGAAATTGTACCAATCGGTGAAATGTTGCCAATTAAATCAGCCACTGGTGGTTTCATGTTTGGGAGATAACAAAGCAAATTCTCAAGATTATTTGTAAATCGTTAGTTATCGTATTTTATATGGAAACATGGAAAGGGAGATACAGAGAGATGATTTGCGAATACGAAATGATATATGTATGTAGGTAATTGCGATAAAAACATAAAATGAACCAGTACCATTCAATAAAGTGTTAAAGCTATCCGGAATCCTAGGTTTTTTCGACCATTTTGCTGCTTCTACATTAGTTTACCATGATAAACCCTGCATTTAGTTATTATATTTTTATTCTCAATTCATTCTTTCAAAGTGTATTTTAACAATTTTTTCTCTTGTACATTCTTTTAACTTTTTCAAACAGATGTATCTTTTTCACACACTTAAAATTTAACAAAAAAAAACGTAGTATTAAAACTCCACTATGACCTTATATAATGTGGATAAAATAACTGTATGTGTATATGTAACTGCAAAAATTTGTATATTTCGAATGTTTGTTTATATTGTTCGGGCTGAAACATTTACGTAATGGTAAATAGTATTTCTGAATTATATTTTAACTGTAATATACAGTGTCACACATAAAGTCCGTATCATATGGGATTTTTTTATTAATCGTTAAAAAAATTATTCCATTATACCAAACTTATGTCTTCAATATATTTTGATCATCACTTATTTTTTCCAAATACTGTGTTTTAGAAAAATAAAGAACACCAACAAAAACTATGTCAAAATTAGATGCAAAGTTGACGTAATTTCTACAAATAATATGTGGACTAATTCGGTTTATATATCTAGCTGCTTAGTAAAAAGCTTAAATAAAGCCAAACATTTAATTATTTTTACAAATTATGTCAACTTTGTATCAAATTTTAGCATAATTTTATTGGTGTTTTTTATTTCTCAAAAAATCAAAACAGTATTTAAAAGAGCAATTGGTGATAAAGCAGTGGCGGCCGATGGAATTTGACATGTTCGTATTTCCGTAAGGAGGCATGGGACCTAAACTTTGTTTTTTGAAAAAAATTGTTTCCAAAAACGGCTGCCTCCGGGCAAATCTTAGAAACGGCTTGCAAAATATTTTTTTTTCGTAATCAACAAGTAAATATAATTTTTTTAGACGATTTATATGATTTTTGCAAAATTCTTATTTTGTGTAAAGGTACACAAAAATTTGCTATTGTAAAATCTCACAGACGCAATGTTGGGATGAGATAAAAATTCAAATTACCATAACTTTGACAGATCTCAAAATGTCAAGAAAATGACAAGTATAAAATGACTTTGTATTTACTCGATGATTATGAAAATAAATATTTCGCAAATATTTTGCAAGCCATTTCCAAGATCTGCCCGGAGGCAGCCATTTTTGGAAAAAAAAATTTCCCTGAAGATGTTTTGCCATTTATAGCCTTCTACTTAGGTCTAGTAACCACCCCCTAAATTATGATGTGGGTCCCATGCCTCCTTACGGGCATGTCAATTTGACATCCGAGCATGTCAAGTTCCACCGGCCACTACTGTGATAAAGATAGATTAGAAGATAAATTTGATATAAAGAAATAATTTTGTACTGATTTGGTAAAATTTGAAAAACCTAGACATGTCTAGTATAAAAAAAAATTGGAGAAAAATTAAATGTGTATTAGGAGTATAATTTTTTACATTCGTTTTTTAATCCAACTAACCAAAAACTAATAATTTTTTACATTCGATTTTTTGATATCTTTTATATCAAATTTAATAGTAATTGATCAAGATTTTAATCAAACAGCTAAAAAATCCGGCATTCATATCTGATGTACTGATGAGATCCAATAAGATTAAATCCAGATATATGACTGTTGACATGTGAGTGTCAAGAAACGAGGATATCTTTCTCGGTTCGAGAAAGTTAAGCTTAATTGTGATTCTTAATAGTACCTCATAAAACAAAATATTAGTTGAAACTAGAGATGGGCAAAGTAACTCTTTTTAATGAGGTAAATCACTGACTCCGACTCGAATGAAAGAGTTAACTCAGTGAGCTGCTTCAATAAGAGTCGAATCTTTTAGAAGGTCTGCGCAGGTCTAAAAGTATATTCTACAAAATGACTCCGACGACTCCTGTCACTCACCGCGGTTTTGGTTTCTAATATCATTCTCTATTTGTTTTGTCATGTTTCCATTTTAAAGCCAATATCTTTTAATAACGGTTATGTAATTATTTCATAGAAGTGCGAAAAAAATGCAAAAGAATGGCCAAAATCGCAAAAGTATCGCTTTTTGTGAGACAATCCTGAGAGTCGGAATTTGTTTGACTCCAATAACTCATTTTTTGTTTTTTGGGTTGCCAAACTCGAATTCAGTAGGTATCGTTTCCAGCCCTGGTACGCACATTGTTTTCTAAAAATGCGAAATTAACGCAAAAATGATGTAAAACAGTGAAAAAAAAGTTAAAATGTGGCTTTTTGTACGAATAGCCTAGGAATAGGATTTTTTTACTGCAATAGCTCATTTTATATGTTTCTTGGATTATTCAGTTCTTTATGAATATTATGAGTTAAAATGAGAATATAAGCGCAAGGTAGTAAAATGGAAACGTCTGCCATTGCATAGAACTTTTGCAGAGAAAAGAACTCGTCAGTGGTGGCTGGTGATAAAGGGCACAGGGGCATGTGCCCAGTCCAAATTTCAATAGAAAATATTTATTTTGTGTTAATTTACTATAAATTACTGTACAAATACAAACTGTGCTGTACTGTAAATATACAAACTATTCATGTTCTAATTATTATTCCTTTTATACCACAAATAATGATTTTTATCACATATATATGACAGACTATCGATCGAGCACCGAGCCACCGTAGTCTCATTTCGCGCGCATAGCCGAGGGCACACAGTATTCCAGCCCTCGTTTTTAATAGGACTTTTTCGGTGACTAGTAATATTTGGAGACCATTGCAGCAGACAGACGTCGTTAAATCTTTCGAAAATCAGCTGAACGGGTCACACTTGTTGAGTGACCTTTTTAGTTTATTTTCTTCGCTGAGAAGTGTGTTTTTACTGTTTTTGATTGTGAAACGTTTCAAAATGAATTGGGTGGACTTTTTATTGACTAATAAAGATATTAGTCAATAAAATACATTCGAAATCCGAACGGAAATTAAACGGTTAGGAAGGCCGATACCCGATTTGATTATTTCCAAAACAAACCTAGGAATTATTCACGAAATTTGAATAGTAGTGTCTACGACAGATTTAAGTGGTTATGTGGGTGTCCTAAAAGAAACAAACTGTTTTGTTTTATTTGTTTAGTGATGGGTGGCAACCAAAGTGCATGGACTCAAGAAGGGGTGAGTGATTAAAACATTTAAATGAACGAGCTAAGAAACATGCTAGCTACAATGAAAAACATTTACATAACATCTTAGATTTTAGTGTGTTGGGAAAGGTAGACATAAGGCAACAGCTTGATAGTGTATATCGTGAAAATATAAGACGTCACAATGAAAATGTGACGTCTTATATTTAAAAAACAATAAGGACAGGCGAGCTGATTTCCTCTACAAATAACGGTAAGATACCTATATCAAATTTTTTCACATGTTGCCACCCATTATTTTAATATATTTAAGCCCTCAATATTCGTGCCTAATAATTATTTAAAAAAGCTACCAACTCCCAAAAATTATTCTGAAGTGTCAGTGAAACGCATGACCTTGAAAATTTTAAAAATTTTCGCCTGCGGCGCCATTGGTAGCTATTAAGTAATCCTACTGACACACCCTGTGCCCACCCGTGTAACACACCCACGAGCCGCCACTGGAACTCGTTACAGCAAAAGGAAATAATATGAATGGTGGGGGATGAATTCTGACAAATTGGTTCTGACTGCAATATTTTTTCTAATAAAGATGTACTTGCCGGCTATGGTCACTATTTTGCATTTGTTTTTTGTTTGCAGTTTGACAAAATAAATTGTTTTGGACTTCAAAAAACTCCAGATTTAGACCGAAATGCAAAAACATATAAAATGAGCTATTTCAGTAAAAAAAATCCTATTCATAAACTATTCTTACAAAAAAGCCACATTTTAGCGTTTTTTGTAGCCACATTCGACGACCAAAAATGTTGAAATGAATTTTGAATGCTGCAATAATTCTGTTTGCCTTCATGATAGTGCAATTTTGGCGGTTTTTTTTTACATTTTGACAGAGATAACGAGCCAACCCTCCAAAACTAACCCCGGATTCGGATTCAGCGACCCAAAATACTTATAGAATAAGTAGTTTAGACCCGGGGTTGAAATTTTTTTTATGTTGTGTGCCTGTGTTATTAGTCAGTGAAACCTTCTCAGTTTTTGTAGGTACAAACCGACAGAAAAAATGCCATAGATCCATTATTTCTTAGTACTGTAATAATGCACATATTTTAAGCTGACATCCCTTGTGCCACATGTTGCGCAAGCGGGAGTGTATCTACATATATCAGAAAACTCGGGATTGTCGAGAGTCCTAATTAAATCGAGTCAACTTACTGTAAAGTGTGTATATCAGAGGCATAGATTTTACTAAAATCTGAGATAACAAGAGTCAAAAGGCATAAAAATAAAATCATTAAGTCAACTCGGTGACTCACTTTACCGAATCGACTCTTCGGGTTAACTCACTCGCGAGTTACCCATCTCTTGTTGAAACAAAACTACGTCCTTTTTACGAAATATGTATGTAAAAACAGACATTTTATAAGCCCATTACGTGGGGATTTTCTGAAGGCCTCGTGATAGTTACATGCGGCGCTTTTATTATTAAAGGCGGAGTGGAGAGACAGCGAAGTGCCCTGTAGTGGCTGAGAGGACAATCCGCAACTCTGCACTTTCTGGCAGGCACGGAGGCAGAAGAGGCGAGCCGGTAAAAAGGAGACGCGACACTTGCGAGATTAAGAATAAAGCTATAGGCTGCCACACGCCGTCACGTAGAGTAGATTAATTTACATTTATAACGAGTAAATGGCCGATAATCGGCGAAGGCCACTGAAGCCCCCAGAGCCGGTTTGTTTGTCTAATAGTTCAGCGTTTTCTACGGTTGAACGTGAACCCTTGAAGTTACTAAGCGTGTCCGTGAAACTTCTTGAAATAAACATGTGGTTGGACTGTTTCGGACGAATCATAAATGTCACGGATCTACGCTGTGTTCTAAAATTTCAAGTTTTGGTGATTAGAACGTTCAAATAAATGTTTTTAAAAAATATATTTTGTATATTTTTTTTATACAGCACGAATCACCCTAATACGTATATAGCAGAATGAAGGGGAATTGATAAGTTAACTTCTATCTTGAATATATCCCACCACAAGAGGTGGAAACCAATAGCGAACCTATAGTGAGCGCAGGCGTGGGGAAGACATCTGGCCGGTACAGCTGCTTACGACTGGCGGGTTGAAATAACATTTTATATTTTATTCTGGTCTAGTCATTGATTACAAAAATGCGTTATTATGAGGGTACTGTAGAAGCACTACAGACATTCTTAAAAACAAAAATTGATATTTATTGACAGATTGCCGAAAAAGTTCAAAGAATTTAGTGGTCGGTATGTAAGGAATATTAAAGCCATTTTAACGAACAATTTCCCAATAGACCCTCTCCGGCGATATCAACTAAAACACATATGCCTGATGTACATCCTTCTCAAATAACTATCCCCATATTACTAAACTAACCAAACGACTATAATCGTCTAGTCCTCTAGCGCTGACGCAGTGAATTTGGATGCTTGTTTTGGTTTTGGATGCGCAGATGCTACTAACTTAGTTGCATATGTTGACTTCCGGCGCATTCTGTAACCGATCTTTGTCCAATAAAGGTTAAACAAAAGGGCCTGGGTTTTCCTATTCCAGACTTAAATATTGTGCAAATGGTGTCTTGTAAAAAAGTTGTTTTAATAGGAAATCCAATTGAAACGTTTATGAAATAAATGCATGGATTTGCAGTTGTTATATAACAAATGCGCTTTTTGTTTTTCATGCTTATTATTTGGTGGTGAACAATTATGGACGAAAATGAAATTGTCTGATTTAAATTATTTATGCGACTAAATTAAAAAGCATGTATTGTTTATACAACATATAAAAAATGTTGTGCAATGTACGATTTTTGCAAAAGTAAACTCAAAGATAATTGTATCTCAGCTAGAGACATGATCTCTACATTTTACGTATTATAATTATGTGTGTTTTTGTAATGCGTTTAAATTTGCATTGAGAGGACTTCAGAGAGGAATATGATGAGTTCACATCTTCCTCTAATTCCGGAGTTTTTCGCGGATTAATTAACCCTAGTGTTGAGCTGGACGTTGCTTTAAAAACCCATTTGGGGAAAGCAACTGTTTTCAAAGGCACTTCAAAAATAATTCAAAATTAAATTTTACAATGTGTATGCCAAGAAGAAATTTCGAGAGAAATAAAAGAACAAAACTATTCATCCATAATTGCAGATGAAACAAAGATCGTCGTGTCGACTTTCTCTTCCAATAAAGTAAAAATATACTTTCCATTACAACATTGTTATGAATAACATAATAACAAGGTAGTAACGCCATATTTATCACAAGTATTCATTTGCAACCCCCACACTTTTTTAACACTGGTCGCCACTGATAAGACGAGGTATCTAAAAAGGTATATAAAAAATCATCGAATGAAGTCAGAAGTGACACCAACACTTTTATAATATCTCTTGTATACCCTTTAATAATATCCCGCACTAAAATTGGACTTCAACAATTTTACAAAGTATTTTTTTTGGAAATACATATTTAACAACACCCTGTATAAAAAGCCCGATGCCAAATTAATATTCCTTGGAAAACTCTGCATAACTCAATTTTTATAGCTCAAAAATAATCCAAACATCGCCAATGAAACATTAAATTCGAACACCCTGAAGATGAGATCATCTGCTTGAAAACAAATGCATATAATTCACTAAAAAAGTTTCAAAGGTGATGTAATATTCTAGTTACCCAACACAGATAAAAACGGATCAGCTATTGAAAAAACGTATTTGTGTATTATGTGAATACCTCCAGGTGTTCGCTTTGTATGATACAATTATTAATTCAATTGTTGTCAAAACAGGGAAAATATGAAAACGTGGTTCAGTGTAATGTGTATGAATAAAAAATCTCTGCCGATTTAATGCTACAAAAATGTATCTCTAAATAAATCGTACTGATTTGTGTCAATATTTTGTTACTAAGACTTATTTTCTTAAATATTTATTTCTTCTCTGTTAACGTTTTATAATATGTAATAGTATCTTACGAAATACATTCGGTAGTGTGTCATAAAATATGTAGTATTTTATGTATTATACGAATGGTACAAAAAAACAGTAGTTGTAGGAATCTCTAGCATTTCAAGAATGTAACATATAATTGATGACTTGGTTTTAAATTACGTCTTTTGTCTTATTTACTTACCTACTGTGTAGTTCCTACAAAAATATAATTTATACGCATAAACATTGAGAGGGAAAAAATATAGAAAGCTTAGATAAGTCATGCCGTCTATAAATTAAAATTGTATCTAATTGTACATTAGAGGACATCATAATGCTCTGCTTACTTACCTACCATCTGTGACAGCAAATGACATTACTGTCGCTTAGATATCATCGAGATATAAAAAATTAGGTATTTTAAAAAAGTGATTTGAGTGACAACTAGGGTTGGCCGATCGTGCCGTAACATAAGGACGGGCGGGCCATTGGGTTCAGTCATTTCGCCCGACCCGACCGTCTGGCAGACTCATTATTATTACTGTGTTCGAGGTGTTAATGTCGTCGGCGTCAGTATTACCTTAATGTTGAAATGTCACACGTGCAAACGCCTAAAAATTACAATTTGTTGACAAAGTGAATAAATTCATCGGTGGAAGATTTATTTTGTGATGACAAACGTGATTGTAACCGTCACATAAATAGTGTGAAACGTAAAAATAAAAAAGAGCGTGTGCTCTTGAGAACTCAGTTTATGTTCCACTTATTTTTAGTGCCAAATGCTTGTGATGTATTCCTAAATATACTCGATAAATAAAAAATTCGTGAGTTCTATAACAAATACGTTCCTGAGATGCCGTTACCAGGTCGCACAACGTTACGTAACTATCTAACAATTGTACGCAGTAACTGTCTAAAGTGGATTACAAGTGCATTAAAAAATACAGGGCTGTGTATTAACGAAATAACATACTGTAAAAAAAACATTCGATTTTAAATGTATACGTGTACTGACTCTCGAAAATATACATGTCCACTGGTACCAACTAATAAAAGACAGTAATGGCAACAAAGTGTGATGACAACACAATACGAATGTGGTTTTGGAGATGGTTCCCCCACGATACTGATAGTAGGCGGTTTGCTTCCAGAACGCGATTGCAGGTTTTTGCATGGTACGTGCAAAGTTTACATATTTTAACACAAACTATTAGACAGTATTTTCCCAACATCGACGCATTAATAACGGGTACAAGAAAAGTATTACTACACGTCTTTGCGAGTTTCACAGCAAAAGTCTTGGTAATCCCGAACCACCACAGCCGATTCTTACTCCTTAGGGAACATAATGGAAATCCGCTTTCTTTATGCCGAACATTTACAGCAAATAAAAGCTGTTCTTTTACAATTCAATTCTGCCAAAGCTGCAACTATTAAGGAGAGCCACCCCAACTTTCAAGATGTGTCTACTGAAACAGCTCTTAAAACTATTCGCTGATACAAGCTGTAGGTGACGCAATAGATGAGCCAATCAAAAATTAGTTCTAAAGTGTATTAAAGAAAGACACCGGTTTTACCATATTAAGACACATTTGTGATGGTACATCTACATATTCGTTAAGTGAGTGCAAAGTGTATTTTAATTATGCCTTTATTATAAAATACAAGCATATATTTTCACCACACCGAACAACACTCTCGAAGACAGCTATAGAAACTTATTTGAGACTACAAATTTTTTACGAATCTTCTCCAGGTCGTGATAGTCCTGTTAACCAAGCTACGTCGTCAAGCTTTAAACACTTAAGAGGGGTAAATTTTACGTACATATACAGTAGGCAACGAAAGTCATCATACACCCACTTTTTGAAGTTTGCTTAAATTCTGATAATTTGTGTATTACAGCATTGATTTTCGAATCCCTTTCGAAGTTGTTGGACTCGTATTAAAGGGAAATCTTCAGTGTATCTATCTGACTAACTGAGTCATTTTGAAAAAAAAATTCCTAGACATGAACAAAATCTAAAGTTGAACCAAAAATATCACGAAATTTCAAAATTCTACCATTCTTAGTATCGTTTTCGTAAAAAATCACTGTTCCTGACATTTGAATAAAACACCACCATCCCAAATTTTTGTTGGAGTAATGTGTGGCGTACAGGGCTTTTTTGAATTTTCGTGATATTTTTGGTTCAACTTTAGATTTGGTTCATGTCTAGGAAATTTTTTTCAAAATGACTCAGTCAAATAGATACACTGAAGATTTCCCTGTAATACGAGTCCAACAACTTCGAAAGGGATTTACTATTTTCGAAGTTATTTACGTTTCTTTGAAAACATTGAAATTTTACTTTTTTAGCGATATCTTTTCACACAATCGACATACCGCCTTCAACTTCGGCTTATTAGACGCAGAATATCACAAGCTATAATCCTGTCAGAAGCAAAAAAAAACAATGCTGTAATACAAAAATTATCAGAATTTAAGCAAACTTCAAAAAGTGGGTGTGTGATGATTTTCGTTGCTTACTGTATGTTTTATAAAGTCTGAATGTATTACTTTTGTTACTATATCCAATATTAGTTACTTTTTGTATTACATATATTATGACGCGTACGTCTATGTCCCACTGCACATTTTGGCTAACTCTCGTAATAACTGATAAATCTAAAAAGTAAATGTAAATCAAACATAGAAAACAAAATTCAAAATTCTTGTGTTTATATTTTATATTACTAGACACATAATGAATTATTCTCTGTATTATTATCTACTTGAATCCACAATAATTTTGTTACAAATTAAATACGAGGGGTGTAAGTTAAGTAATGAGACTGGCAACGTAGCGCCCGATTTAGCAACACTGCGGAGATTAGACTTGGATGAGCGGTAGGTTAACGTTTGTACCTTCAGTAAAAGTTTGAACTTGTTAGTCATTTGTTTGTTCTTTGTGACTGTTTTCGTAAACTGATTTGTTCTAGTGCGTTTTAAAAATAAGTGACATATATATGATAATACATGATAATTTTCAGCAACGGTGCGTTATCAGGTTTTGCTGCAGACTTGAACACAGCGCTACGAATAATTTTGCAAAACTTCAAAACGCCTACGGAGACAGTGTTTTTTCAAGAGCCAAGTTTTTCGGTGGTTTAAGGCATTCTCAGAAGGAAGAGAGTCGATTGAAGATGAACCACGCAGCAGAAGGCCTTCATCTTCAAAAACCGATGAAAATGTCGATAGAATACGGGATTTTGTGCGTTCAGATCATCGGTTGATGACAAGAATGATCGGGGAAGAGTTAAATTGTAATCACACCACTGTTCATCAGATTTTGACTAACGAATTGAGGATGAGAAAAATCTGCGCAAAAATGATTCCAAACAACCTTTCACAGAAACAAAAGGACGTCATGAAAGAAAGATGTCTTGACTTTTGGAATAGATTGAAAATGATCCCCATTTATGGAACGTGTCATTACTAATGATGAGACTTGAGTGTTTGAGTACAACCTGGAAACCAAGCATCAAAGCATGAAATGGCACACTTCAAGCTCTCCAAGGTCCAAAAGAGCAAGAATGAGCAAGTCGAAGATCAAATGTATGCTGATTTGTTTTTTTGATAGCCAGGGAATTGTCCACAAAGAATTTGTGCCTCCAGGCCAAACAGTAAATCAACACTTTTACAGAGAGGTTCTTGAAAAACTTCGAAAAAGGATGAATGGATGTTGCATCACGACAATGCGCCTTGTCACACAGCCATTTCAGTAAACGAGTTTTTAGCCAGAGAAAACATTCCTGTGGCTCCTCAGCCTCCTTATTCGCCCGACTTGAGTCCTTGTGACTTTCTTCTCTCCCAGATATTAAAAAATCACCTCAAGTGACGGCGTTTTAGGACCACAGAAACATTCAAAGGGCTGTAACCGACCAGTATATAAATTCCAGTATATAAGTTCCAGCACTGCTATGAGAAATAGAAGAACCGTCTCCAGTGCTGTGTGGCTTCCCAAGGAAGTTATTATTTTGAAGAAGAAAATACTGAGTTATAGTTCTATTCGAATAAAAAAATTAAGAAAACCAGTCTCATTACTTAATTTACACACCTGTTATATAACACAATACAGGTAATATAATTTTGTAATGGATATTGTTAAAGAAAGCACCCTTCAGAGGACATACGACATGAGATAAGGATTTAGTAATTTTCGTAGCTTTAAGGCATAAAAATGTGCGTTACAAAAAAAATATAAACAAAAAATCCTTTTGTTTGTTTTCTAAAAAAAAATGGCTATATACTTTACCGAAAACACTTTTACAGTTATTAAAACATGCCCCTAACAAGCTTATTAATGCTGGTTATATGCGCTCGACAAATTTCAAATATTTGGCATTGTTCAGTGATTTGCTATACGCCATCGGAATGCCATAGGTGGCACACTAAACGGTGGAATCTTTGAACGCAGCCACATGCACACGTACCTACTTCCTAACTTATGTTTTATATTAGGGAAAATCGATGGAGTGCATTCTTCTCCATGCAAAACTTTCAGAAAATAGAAGTGCTTCCTGTGACATTCCCGTATTCGCCTAAACTTTAATACTTTGGAAGCTTCGAAGTTACTTAACATCATTTTATGCTTGACATATCAGTTATGTGATCACAACCTATCACGACTGTTCTGCAAATGCTATAAATCAATATTAGCTACTCATATACTGCCCTGTTTATTAAGAAAACCGTATCTCCAAATTCCAAGTTTTGAAAAATGGCGATTGAAATTTTACAGTATTTTAAAGTATTGTAATTATTTTATGTATAATACAATATTATTCAAACTTTTAAAACTAATTCCAATTGTTATGTTCTTAAATACCACTAGCTCAATAAAGTAAACAATTAACGATTTGACTATAATTTTGGCAGATACAATATTTTTAGTTGGACATTATAAATAATGTACTTATTACTAGCGACCCCGGCTTCGCATGGTTTACGACATCACATTAGAAACCTCTAAAATTATCAGTGTTTCTCTACTATATTATGCATGTATTATACATATAAACCTTCCTCTTGAATCACTATATCTATTAAAAAAAACCGCATCAAAATCCGTTGCGTAGTTTTAAAGATCTAAGCATACATAGGTAGTAGATAGTGACAGACAGCGGGAAGCGACTTTATTTTATACTATGTTATGATAAGTACCGTATGAGCCACATATTAGTGAAAATTTTGGGTCGGTTCTTAGCATAACTATATATTGTATTGGTCATAACGGTGAAATAAAAAAACATATGTTATACAACTTTACTGCGACTACGTACAACAGTTTCAAAAACTTAAAAGAAGTACAGGTGATATATTAAAGTATTTTGTGACAAGAACTTGCGAGGTAGCATGAGGGAAGAGAGATTTTTTAAAATAATTTCCTTTCGTTCCTTTTTAATCCGTCGATTTTTTTCCAAATATGAAAGTTCGTTTTCAGGAGAAAATGAAGTTCGTTTTCAGGACCTCCATATTTTGATTTATAACACAAATTCCGGTAACCACGTTTTGCTGTTATCACACAAATATTTTTTAAGTAATGACCTATTTTTTTGAACACTTAATTTCTGTAACTGATAAGCTGATGTTAAAGTAGACCACTCCCTAAAATCGGAACACGCCATTTCTTTAACAACAACCCTTGACAAATTACAATGTTGTACTACATTTACAAAATCTTAAAAGTCGTATATTTCGGAGTTCTTTCGGAGCCCTACTTCGTGGTGGAAACTATCCGCCGACAAGAAAGTATGTCCGGACTGAAAATATTTGATAGATATATTTTGTGCACATATTTCATTAGAATTAATTATATAAGCAAGAAACGATACCAAGCTCCAATTTTTGTTTTGGCCTCTGCAATTATCTGCCCATATTACAACATTTTCATAGTCTCGATCAAATGATATAAAGGCGTGAAAGGTACTAGTCACATCAGCTTGTTTCGTTCCCGAAATACCTTCATGCCATAGTAGCAACAAAGGGCAATTGAGATTTCATATCACCAATGGGAATAAATGATTCGTTAAAAACTATTATTCGTGGCGTAAATAATACCTACTTGTTTAAACATCTCCAGCTTTTTTCTTTTATATTCATCCCTTGCTTAACATATTTGTTTTTGTGGTCAGTCCACTTAATACAGTTTACGTTGCGTGCGCCGAAATTATCTGCAGACAATACTTAGAAATAATACCGTATATCCGGACATACATTAGGAAACCACCACGTACTGCATTTTTTCGAAAGATCGCATCGAGGATAAATGGTATAAAACTATACGGTAAAAAATAAATTACGTTTTTAATAGTCATGGGATGGATTTACGTTATTTCAACCAGGTTTTTCGATAGAAGATGATCCTTAAAACACCCGTATAGCAATACCTCAAAATCGATAAATTTGGAGTTACGGCTTTCTTATTAAGCAGGGCAGTATACTTTGTACAGAATAAAAAAATGTTCGTCACCGCTGACGCTATTAAATGCTTGCAGTGATACCACCACTCAATTATATTGAAATAAAAACTATAATAGAATGTTTTATTGAATTTTAAATTTCGCGCTTGATATTCGTTGTTATGCAGTCCAGTCGGCAACAGATCCGAAGTTGCCGTGTTATATCACTTGACATTTGTAGGCAGTTTGAAATTATCTGAACCTTACATTGGGTTTAATAGTGGTTTGTGTCTTTTTTGTGCTTCAAACTTACTTACTTACAAAAAGTAACATCTTTAATATACTATTTTGAAAAAGAACTAGACATTAATAATGATCCATTGCTGCCCTTAACAGTCGTTAGAAAGGTAACACAGGCCGACAAGATGTTAACCCAGAAACCAGAATATATTTTTCCAAAGGTTTTTGATGCGCTGAATCCGAATCCATGGTCCAAATCTCTCAATTGGCTCTGGTTTTCGCGATATCCTAACCTAAAAGTGCAAAAAAAGTGATTTTGGCCTATATTTCAGGTTATGTAGCATCGCAATTTTTTTTTTCTGAAAAGCTATGAACAACATCTTAAAGTACATGCCTTTCCCCTTTTAAATGACGTCGAGTTTACTCAAATATCTTTTTTTTTCGCAGCGATATCGCATTTTGAAATGATTAAGTTTGTGAATTTCTCTATAATTGAAAACCTATTAAGGATCGCGTGTACGTCAAACAGTCGATTGGTTTTTTGATTAGAAAACACTAAAAATGAAAGAGGTCTTTTTACATAAAACAAAAACGTTCGTTCAGAATCCAAGGTCAGATTTTGACCTTGGATTCTGAACGAGCAGGTCTTTTTACATAAGAAAACATTGACCTGCTATTGAATTTCAAACGTTTTCAGTGTTTCCTAATCAAAAAACCAATCAACTGTTTGATGTACACGTGGTCCTTAATAGAGAAATTCACAAACATAAAAATTTCAAAATGCAATATCTCAACGAAAAAAAAAAGATATTTGAGCAAACCCACGGCATTTAAAAGAGCAAGGCTTGTACTTTAAGATGATGTTCATAGTTTTTTGAGAAAAAAATTGCGATGCTACATAATCTCAAATATGGCCAAAATCATTATTTTCGCAATTTCAGGTTAGGATATCTCGAAAACCAGAGCCAATTGAGAGATTTGGACCTCGGATTCGAATTCAGCGCATCAAAAACCTTAGGAAAAATATATTCTGGGTTCTAGGTTAAAATCTTGTCAGCCTGTGATTATA
This sequence comes from Aromia moschata, assembly GCA_029963805.1. Classification (NCBI taxonomy): domain Eukaryota; kingdom Metazoa; phylum Arthropoda; class Insecta; order Coleoptera; family Cerambycidae; genus Aromia; species Aromia moschata. The sequence continues at coordinate 776,622 of JAPWTK010000179.1, forward strand.
GAGAAATTCACAAACTTAAAAATTTCAAAATGCGATATCGCAACGAAAAAAAAGATATTTGAGCAAACTCCATGTCATTTAAAAGGGCATGGCATGTACTTTAAGATGCTGTTCATAGTTTTTTGAGGAAAAAAAAATGGGATGTTACATAACCTCAAATATAGGCCAAAATCGCTTTTTTGCACTTTTAGGTTATTATATCTCGAAAACCAGAGCCAATTGAGAGATTTGGACCTAGTATTCGGATTCAGCGCATCAAAAACCTTTTGAAAAATATATTCTTGTTTCTGGGTTAGAGGATCGGCCCAATTTTGTCGGCCTGTGTAATTTAAATATAAAATTAAAATATTAATTAAAAGGACAGTCCAATATTTTGTTTTAGTTTGTGAATTATATTTGACAAAAAAAAAAAAAAGAAACAAAAAACAATATGATCTAGGTGATTTTTTAAAATCACCTAGAAAGCGTAATCCTACCAAGAGGATTACAAATTATGTAGCATTTAATACAAATTATATTCGTAACATTTATAATAATTGATATTTATGTACAAAAAACTGCACTGCATTATTTGTAACCAAATGGTGTTTATGAGAAAAAGTGTGTTTATTTTAAAAATTACAAAACTTCCGTGCCTTTTCTACTAATTTTTCCTCTCATTAAAAAAAATAACATCTGTACCAGCTTTTGCTACCAAAATTTCCTTCTCTTTTTTTGTACTTGCATGTTTATGCACCAACCAATGGCTTTTAAAATACATACGTTTTTAAAATTGATTGTATTTTTTATGTTGAAAAATAAGTTATTTAACGATAAACAATCACAAATAATCCATCCATATTCTAGTTAAAGTTATTTCTGAATATTGAATAATGTTATAACAATCTGACATCAGATTTTTCAAAAAAAAAAATAAAAAATAAAATCTTTATAGGCATTCTAGCGCTTAATTTTGACAGAATCCTGTATTCATGCAAGGTCAAAATATATATGACTATATTCTGAATGAATTTGGATATATATTGACGTATATTTATTTCGATATAAAATAACGAAACGTTTGTTCATATACTTTTCTTCGCATTAGTTACTTTATTATACTTACATTTTAGTTGATATTTAAAGGAATATTAGTTATTGAATGATAAATCAAACATTCTGTATTCTGTTTCAATCTTTTACATCTACTAATATCCTTAGCAATTTCTAAAATTCGAATCAATTGTTATCATATACAACCTTACTTTATTCTGTCTTTGGTCAATAGTTGGCCGCCGTCGTGTTCTGTTGTAAATAATTAGGGATGCCATCTAGACGTTGAGTACGAGGCATACATCTACTATGAAGTTTTATTTCCCAATGAAACGTTTTCTCGAGTTATCATACAATGAAACAATTACAAAACACGATATGTAGGTATGTATAATCCATTTAAGCAACTGGAATTCCACAAATCGTTAGGTAAGTCTTTTCATGACTTATTAACATATAATAATTATATAATTAATTTTCTTCTGCTTTTGAAAATCGTCACAACTGCACGTTTCTAATAATTTATTTTTTAAAGGACAAAAAAAAACAATTAAGCAAAGGTTAATTGAGCGTACGTTCCCGTGCAAAAAAAGTAGACGACGTCTGGTACGATAGATGTTGTTTCTAAGTAAAACCTAAACACAAAAAGGAATTGACGTTGGCACCTTCACCAAAATTTTAAATTGACACGATGATCTTGATTTAGTTTAGACCTTGGACATAAATTTCAAATTCAACATCTTCTACAAATAGGTTTTAATATCTTATTTTTTTTAAATCACGATAAAGAAAACAAGGAACACTAGACTAAGGTGGGAAACATGACAAAATGGGACAAAAGTTTTATATACAAATGCGGAATACAGTTTTTATTAATTATTTTTTAATGAAATTTCTTTAATAAACTTTTAATTTTAAAGCGTTTTAATTTTATTGAAAGAAATATATGCCAGTTTTCAATTTCATAACTATGTAAACTCGGGAAAAAAATGCATTAAGCAATCACTTAACAATTTCTTTAAAAGCGTTAATTTAATTCCCATGGTTTTAAAATACTTAATTACAAACCCGGAATCATTAAAATTTTAGTTCGATATTATTAATTTGACAAAGAAGATATAAAAAGGGAACATTTATATATTGGTGGAAACTCGGGCTTTTCATAAACGAGATTCCCTAACGAAAAAACGCAATACAATGGATGAAAAGTCTGTCAACTTTCTATAAATCTCGATAACAAGATGTTACAAGTACGCACTGAATTAATTTTTTTTCTTACATTGACGTCGAAAAATAAATTATCACCGCATCCGTGCATCCTTTATTTTCCATATATCACATCAGTTATGTACTACTGAACAAACATAGAAGCAGAAAAATAAACCGCAAGTTGTGGGTTTTCAAAGATGCTGTTATCTGAAAACGGACTAGTCTATTTCGGTCGTTTATATTTTTTATATTTTACTGTAATCGGTAGTCAAATTGCTAACTTGTTGACCGTTTTTTTAAAGTAGAAGAGAGAGGGGTACAGAGGACGAACAGGGCACAGAGGATTATTAGCATATTATTAGAACTAGTGCTGCCATATATGCGTATCTGCCAGAGAGGTGTGTATTAAGCATGTTTCCATCATGTATGTAGGAGTGAAGAGTTTCGCGTGATAAATATTGTTTTTTCAGTGATTAATCAAAATTTGAAGTAAGTGATGTAATTGTCTTGTAAGCTAATTTGTAAGCAGTCCAACGATGGTTCGGTGTGCCCAGATAATCACAATAGTCACAGAACGCTGGCAGCTGTGAATACAGCTAGGGAAAACAACAGTTTTATGGTGTCATTACCCCCACATACCAGTCACCGTCTTCATCCCTTTAACTGCACACTAATTAAATATATCAAACGTAAAATAACAGGTCAGATGGGCACGAGAAAAGAAAATAAAAAAACTAGTATAAAGCAAATAAGCAAATAAAAACTATTAAAAATAGTGAAGGTACGGACAGTGAAGATAGTGACGACGTAAGATTTAACGTATTTATTGTCCAAAAAATGGCATGAATCTAAATCGAACGAAGGGTGGATTCAATGTAGGAACTGAAAACAATGGGCACATGATGCTTGCGCTGGAGTTGAAGATGATTATGGTGATTCTATATGTTTAAACTGTTACTAGTAATGTAATATTTAAATAAAACATTATATAAAAGTGTTAATTTTTTATCTAATGTTGAACTTATCATTTTAATAAAATTTTCTAAAATGGTCCTATGTGCCTCCTGAAATGGTCCTACGTATTTTGCATTGGTCAACAAAATAAGTAACAACAAAAAAAGTAATAGTTCGAATATAATGTAATCTTATGTAACTCATAATGTAAATGTATAGGTTCCTGTTAGTACTTTAACTTTCTTAAGCGGTCCGCTGTGAACCACCCTCCCCTACTTATAATATTAGGATAGTATTAAAAAATTTTAGAATATATTTTGTTAGATATTTTGCCATTCAAGAAGAATTTAACGATATAAGTTTTATGTTTAATAAATTCGGAGAGTTTAATAAAGTTCGAAAGCACTTTTACGTAAAAACGGACAAAATATAAACACAAATTGATTTAATCCGAATGTTTCGCAGCACGTTATAGAAAAAATTTAAGCATGTAAAACTCACAAAAGTACATATGGGGCATTTCACGCAAACTAAGTGAGGTCAAAAAAAGTTCTGTTTGAAACATATCACAATCGATAGTACTTCCTAAAAAACTAACTTCCCTAAAATTTTTGATTTTTTTGAGCCACAAGAAGAGGGATGGCGAGGGTGAGAAAATACAAATTTTCGTTTCGACTCTAAAATTTCAATCTTTCTCAATAAAAAAATTAAGAAAATTAAAAAGAAGGTTGCAATGGTTTTCGATGTGTTTTTTTGCGTAGAATACGATAAAAATATTTTCAAAATTATTGGGGGTAGTTTTCACTTATTTTGAGGATTGAAAATTTAAAATCTAAATTTCGAAAAGTATGACGTTTTTTTTTCAATTTTTTTTTAATCTCTCTTTTTTTGTACTTTCGTTTAATTTTTAATTCATAATGGGCGTCGACCAGGAACTTGGCAAAAAAACGGGCAAAAGGTGGAAAAACGTGGTTTTAGCGTATTTTCTCATCCTGTGAGATAGTAAATGGCAAGTGAACAGTGGCGGTGCGTGATATTTCAGTTAGCCATATCTTGAAAACGACGCATGGGACCCACTTCACTTTTTAGGTGATGACTATACACCTCTTACAGAAAGGATTTATAGAGAAAAAACCGTCAGCAAAGTTTGCGAAAAAATTTTCAAAAACACTGGAGCACTCCCTGGGTTCTCAGTAACGCTCTGTGGGATATTTGCAGTATATTTTTTTTCATAATCTAGAAACAAATATAAGAAGACGTTTTTCGATTTGTTGCAAAATATTTTTTGTTTCAAAAAAGTTATGGCCATTTTAATTTTGGGAAACAAAATGTTCCTATAAAATTAAAATTAAAATGGCCATAACTTTTAAAAAAAAAAATATTTTGCAACAAATCGAAAAAACGTCTCCTTATATTTGTTTCTAGATTATGAAAAAAAAATATACTGAAAATATCCCACAGAGCGTTACTGAGAACCCAGGGAGTGCTCCAATGTTTTTGAAAATTTTTTCGCAAACTTTGCTGACGATTTTTTCACTATAAATCCTTTCTGTCAGAGGTGTATAGTCATCACCTAAAAAGTAAAGTGGGTCCCATGCGTCGTTTTCAAGATATGGCTAACTGAAATATCACGCACCGCCACTGGTTTTAACTGATCGGTGTATAAAGTGCATACGTCTTTATTGGAGACGTTTTAATTGTAATTTAACTTACATATATTATATAAAACAAGTTCATGTTTTAATCTACTTATATACTTTTTTAATTTTACTTTTTGCGATTCTTATTTGTTTTTGTATTATTCATATTCGCTGTTAAATAGCTATTGGTGTTAATAATTACTAGACCTATTGTTTCTTGTCTCATTGTAATTAGTAAGAGCCGTTTGATAATAAATAAATTAATGCGATATATCAATTCTCTTTCCTCAGAAACCTATTAAACGATTCTTTACAAGCTTTACTGCTTTTACAGCCCGATTTACAACGACAAACAACACCATCAACCAAATGAAAATAAAAACTTGATTTGGCTTGACCATACACACGTGGTGTCTGGTAATTAATGGACAACCCTGTAACTGCTGATGAGGTATCTCAAGCCTATTCAAAACTGACTTCTGTGTCTAGAAAAGCACATGGTCTTCGAGATTGTTGAACTTTTTATTTAAGAAAAATGGCCGCTTACCAACTTTGGCCAACTTTAACAAAATTTAGTATCTAATACCTACTGATTTTCAAATGATACAACATATACTATTGTTACGAACGCTGGGCCAGTCCGCCCCTGCCTGCTTCGATGATCCAGCCCACCGCACGTCGATGACGTACGCGGGCAGCGCCCGCGTCGAAAGATCACGGCTGCTTTTCCCGATTGTTCGGGAAATCGAAGCGCCGGGAAGCTACTGGTAGAATCCGTATGGATATATAACGGGGTATTTCGACGCGGGACAGTAGTCTCTATTTGAATCATGTGAACGGCGCGCTCTCCGTACAACGCTCTAATAAAAATTGTATAAAAATAAATTAGTGTAGTTAAATAGTGTTAGTCCGTAGTTGTATTAATTTAAATAAATAGTGTTAGTTCAAAGTGCGAGTTTAATTTTTCACACCTCACCAACCCGAAATAAATAAAAACGTTACACTATTTATTTGTTTAGTACTAATAAAGGTATTGCCATTAAAACTGAAAAGGAACTATTTCTACCGAAACTCAATTTTATTCAAAACGAGCTCAGTACCTGACTTAGTTGGAAACACATTATTTTTATTAAATCAACACCCTAGTTCCTAGAAATCCTTGTGTTGCCGACCTTGGGACTACTTACTTCACTTTTTTTAGAAAATCGTGGAATTTTTATTAGACACTAAATTCAATTTTCTGAATGAGCTTTAGGTCACCCATTAGCAATTAAAGGGTTTTCTATCAACTACCAGACACCCGGTATCCATTTTCACAAATTTTTGGAAGAAGGGCAGAATTAGTACCAGGGTATGAATTTTTTAGAACTCTGCCCACCAGTGGAGAAATGAAACTTGAAAAATCAAAAAACCTCTAGATCTTGAAATGGAAATGAAAATGAAAATATTTTTTTCTCAATCACAGTAAATACAAAAGTCTTTTTAGATTTTTTTTTAATTTCGGGATCTGTAAAATTAATGGCAATTTAAGTATTTCGTTTTTGAGATTTTCCAAATGAAAATTAAAAAAAAAAACAAGAATATAAATATTAGTGTTTCAAAAAAAACTTACTTTTTTCCTCAAAAGAAAACGATCCTGTTAAAATATGAGCCCTTAATATTAATATTTAGAGGTGGCGATTCTCAATTTTCTATTTCCCATTTAAATAACATGGGAAATTTTTTTTCTGACCTTTGGAATTTTATTACTCAAGGAAGAATCGCCGGACAGCGATACTCAAGATAGTTTTTTGTAGGAAATTGAACGCTCTATAAAAAAGGTCTGATTGAAGATTTGCGTGAAGCAAGCCGTTTCCGGAGTTATTAAGACTCAAAAAATGAACTGTTTAAAATAAAAATATTATTTACTTATAAATTCAACAAAATCGATTCATATCCCTTAAATATCCACTATTATCAACTCTACAATAAAAATCTATAAATCTTTAACAGAATTTAGATAAAAAATCTATCAATCAAGGGTGAATGATTAATTTGATTGATCAATAATAAAAAATACGGATATATTACAAATGAATATTAAAATTTCATTATAAATTTTGTATATTATTAACAAATAATTTATTTTGAAGCTTCATAATTTTTTTCTGTCTTTTAACAATGACTTATAATCATGAATAAAAATATTTTATTTTATCATTTATGAATTATTTTTTTTGCTAGAGCAATTTAAATTAAATTAAATTAAATATTTTTATTCATGATTATAAATCATTCTTAAATGACGGAAAAAAATTATAAAGATTAAAAATAAATTATTTGTTAATAATATACAAAATTTACAGTGAAATTTTAAAATTCATTTGTAATATACCCGTATTTTTTATTATTGATGAATCAATAATTCGCCTCGAAGAATTTTTTATCTACACTACTCAAAACGAAAAAGGAGCCACTGTTAAAAGTGTGGATATTTTTTTTACTGGAATAACTTTTTATTACAATTCTTTTTTATTTAAATATATTGGACTGTTCTCTAAAAATTTAGTACAATTTTTGTAATCTACTTGTGATGCTTACAGGAAAAAAGAAAAATGCGGAAATGTGCGGTTAAGCTCTTTATTGTTTTAATTAAGTGGCTCCTTTTTCGTTTTGATTAGTGTATATTCTGTTAAAAATTTACAGATTTTTATTGTAAAGTTAATAATAATGGATATTTAAGTGATATGAATCGATTTTGTTGCATTTATATGTAAATAGGATTTTTATTTTAAACAGTTCATTTTTTGAGGCTTAATAACTCCGAAACGGCTTGCCTCACGCAAATCTTCAATCAGACCTTTTTTATAGAGCGTTCAATTTCCTACAAAAACTATCTTGTGTATCACTGTCCGGCGATTCTTCCGTGAGTAATAAAATTCCAAAGTTCAGAAAAAAAATTCCCGTTATTTAAATGGGAAATAAAAAAATTGAAAATCGCCACCTATAAATATTAATATTAAGGGCTCATATTTTAACAGGGTCATTTTCTAGGGATACTCTGAAGATTTTTTCAATATTCTCTGAGAAAAAAAATAGTCGTTTTTTTTGAAACACTAATAAATATAATATTCCTTTATTAATTCTGGAAAATAATATTTTTTGGAAATAATATTCTTTTTTGCCATAGCTAAGTAAGTATTCATGGAAACGTTAAATTAATGAGACAGATAAAGACTACCGGAAAGAAGGCAGTAAATAAGAAGCAAAGTGGTATTTATTAAGTGCGGAGACAAATTAGAATTTATGGTCGTGGACAATGCGGCAAGGGGACGTCTTAAAAGGGGATTTTATTACTTGTTTTGAATTACCTAGCCATATGACATTTTATTGCGTAATAAATAACGGGTGCCGGATTTCAGTTACCAACTGTAATAAAGGAACTTTTTAAAAGAGGGAAGATTGCGACTCTTTCCTCGTGTAGCATCAAATTCGTGTAGAAAATAATGTATTAATGAAAGACGATTACACGATCATGAAACCACTGCAGACCTGCTGCAAATATATGTTCTGATTATATTAACGTATTTGTTTTACAACTCTAAAATAGCAAGTTGCAACACTTCCCCCAACATCGACCAGCTTGCCTGTTATATATCGTGAATGACCGCTCACCTTCGGGTCGGAACACGAGTGACAATTTTGTCCTGTTGTGCCCGCAGTTAATTTAAGCCGTTCTGCTCGATTGTATGTGTGAGTATTATTTATTTAATATATGTGTTGTGGCGAAATCGTCGTACAACATAAGTCACGCTGGCCAGCAGTGACATCACCGCCAAAAAACAAGCGTGACGCATCTCAAACGCGTCTACTTGTTCTGGACGAATCGAGAATGGACTGAGACCATCGGGATCCACACGTGAGAATTCGAGAACCCGGTGACTGGGTATATAGCAGTAGCGTTGGCGGACAGGAAACAGTTTTTGAAATAAATTTACGCCTTCGCGAGCCCAAGCGCTCCACTCACCGTGTGTATTCGAATGTTTTACGAAAACATTCGAATATACACGGTGGAGACTTTAACTGGAATATATTCGCTAGCGGGGTGGTGAATGATTTTTCAAAAAATTCCCGAGACACGTCAGCTTTTAAATGTATTTATCTACATTTTGCAAGTAATGTGAAAAATATAGCCCTTCAGGGGTGGCTCAAACCACCCTCGACATGATTTTATCAAATGCAACCCTATGGCTTGTGACCCCTCATTGTAAAGCTGGTGGAAAGAGGAATCCAACGCACAGATCAAATTTTAATTTTTATTATGTTTGTAGGGTTGCATACAATTAAAACGTAATTTTATAGTTTAATTTATTTTTAACGCAACAATTTCGTACTCAAAATGTGTGTTGTTTAGTTTTGGAATGTAAACCTTACTTTTCATATGTCCCCACAAAAAATTCCAAGCAATTTTTTGCCACAACTGATATTTGTTATTTTTTGCTAGTGTTTTTACACGGCCGCAAAGAGTAATTTAGTTTGTATGCTGTATTCAGAGTTTGAAACGAAGTGTTATTTCAAATTGGTGAAAATGTCTTATTTAACTGAATCACTAAAAATCGAAATTTTGATGATGATTGGATATGGTGATAGGGCGCGAACTCAATACGAAGTTGTTCGCTTGTTTCGAGAAACGCATCCTGACTTGCCACCACTAAATCAAGGTACCATTAGTAAAATTGAGGCACAATATCGAGAGATGGGTCATGTCAGGAAAGTACCGAGTAAGAGGCAGGTTGTTGTTGATGACGACACGAAGTTGAATCTGTTGCTTGCTCTAGAAGAAAATCCAATCACTCCAGCCCGTCAACTGGCCCGTGATAGTAATCATAATCACAAAACAGTTTTAAAAATACTTAAATATGAGAAAAAACGCCCATATAAAATGCAAGCTGTTCAAGAGCAACTTGAAGATGATCCAGATCGACGAGTGGAATTTTGCGATTTATTGATGACTTGTATTGATCAAAACCAGTTATCTTTAGAGTGGATAGTTTTCTCTGACGAGGCTACTTTTATATTAAATGGGCACGTAAATCGCCAAAATTGTCGTTACTGGGCTGAAGAGAATCCCCATTGGATGAGGGAACTTCATACTCAGCGCCCACAGAAAACTAATGTGTGGGCCGGAATAATACAAGATAGAATTGTAGGATCATTTTTCTTTGATGACACTCTTAATGGAGCAAGGTATTTGCGTTTACTCCAGCACGAACTAATGCCAGTGCTATGTCATTTATTTCCAAACCCCTTAAACCCTAACTTGACCGACGAGAGGTTATGGTTTCAGCAAGATGGGGCCCCACCACACTATGCTGCCATTGTTCGTCAGTATCTGGACAGAATTTTTCCCGGTAGGTGGATTGGGAGGCGAGGTAATATTGAGTGGCCAGCAAGATCTCCAGATCTTACACCACTGGATTTCTTTTTGTAGGGACATCTTAAAAGTAGGGTTTACATTCAGAAACCCAACAACATAGCAGATCTGCAGGAAAGGATAAGAGAGGAAATCGGAAAAATAACACCGCAAATGTTGCATAATGTAAGGGACGAAACCTACCACAGACTGGGATGCTGCCAACAAGTGAATGGTGCACATTTTGAACAATTGTTACGTTGAAAATAAATTCAATTTTTAAATTGTTTTAATTGTATGCAACCCTACAAACATACTAAAAATTAAAATTTGATCAGTGCGTTGGATTCCTCTTTCCACCAGCTTTACAATGAGGGGTCACAAGCCATAGGGTTGCATTTGAAAAAATCATGTCGAGGGTGGTTTCAGCCACCCCTGAAGGGCTATATTTTTCATATTACTTTCAAAATGTAGGTAAATACATTTAAAAGTTGACGTGTCTCGGGAATTTTTTGAAAAATCATTCACCACCCCGCTAGCGAATATTCCAGTTAAAGTCTCCACCGTGTATATTGTACATAAATACATTAGTTAGTGTTGAATAAATCGTTTTATTTCTTTCAATATATTGTGTTTGTTAAAAGTGCGTGTTTGATTTTTCACATCTAACGAACCCATAGTGGACAAAACATTACAGTATGTTCATTTTGTTTTAAGTTATTATAGGCGACAGTTATGGAAGTGAATTAACATTTGTTATTCTACTAATCAGTAATTTATAACTGTAGAGTGTTCAGTTGCGTCGTACATCTGTTTTAACTGATTTTATAAATAAACTGATCTATTTCGGTTTAGCTTAGAGATTGAGGAAAGGCAATATTTTTTTAAATGTTGCTCTTAAAAAAACATATAATTTTTTTCTTGAAGTCGATCAAGGTTATTAATATAAATTTGAAAAATCATGTTTTTTAAGTACTATTCCAAAAAGTAGTCAAATGGTGTTGTGTTAAAGGATCATGGAGGAAATTGTAGAAAATATTCTATAATAACACCATCTTGCTGGAAGGAAGATGTAGCAATTTCGTCATTATCTAACTGATTTACGAAAGATGTAATAATTTCTTCCCTATATCGTTCGGTAACTTTTTGCACATGAAGAATAACTTCGATAAAAAAAACTTCGTTGTCTGGTTTCTCGGAACTCATTATCATATTCTGAGAATTCACGTAACCACTGAAATGAAACCATTTAGAGAAGAAAGTTTTGTCTAGGTTGTTGTCACCAAGATTATTTAAAACCACCAAAATTACAAAAGGTCGCCCGGCAGCTTCAAAAGAAAAACAATTAGATGTTTTATTAGCCGATGTAATAATAATCTGAAATTTTCAAAACACATAGTTTTCTCCGACGAAGCTACGTTCTGCTTAATAAACAGCTCGGTTATTAGGTGAAACTGTAGATAAATAGGTACCTGAAAGTCCTTAGTGGATGATGGAAGGACACGTGCAATTTCCACAAAGGTCAACGTGTGAGCAGGTCGGTACTTACGTTATACGACCGTTTTTTTTTTAATGTGCGCTAAATGGTGAAAATTATTTGCACTTACTTCAGCAGAACGTAATACCCGCAATTGTTCCTCTCTATCCTAATATGCATAGAACATCCTCTCTTACCAGATAACGTCTGATAGTTTCAAAAGGAAACCACATTTCACCGCCACATTATGGTCTAACTGTTCCTAATTATCTGGGTACCACTTTTTCAAACAAATGAATTGGTTGGCGAAAAACAACTGAATGGCCAGCAAGACCTCCAGAACTAACTCCGCTTGATTACTTCTTGTGGGGTTATCTCAAATCTAAAGTTTATCTGTACCGACTTAATAATATTGTGACATTTGTAAAAGTGACATTTGTGACAGCTGACATTAAGTTTTATAGTTTACATATTTAGTCTATTTAGTTTATACACTTGTTGTTAGTAAATAATTGTATGGATATTCTAGATGTCAAACGAATTTTCTAGAACATGTAAAATTTATAAATACTGATGTTGTTGCTAGGATAGAGTAGTTATATTTTGAATGTTGTAGAGATAAGATCGCAGAGTTGTAGAGTATTAAATAAACATGTTTGAATTGGAGAAGTGATTAATTTGAAGAGAAATTCGTAACAATATAGAGGATTTTAAGATCGGAATTGCCATGGAAATCAGGCTAATCACTCCCCATTTATTAAACAATGTCATAAGGAAGAATTTCATTAGTATCGTCGTGCTCATTGTCTGCATGTAAATAGTAGGCGGTTTGAATATTTAATTTGATTCTTTTTAATTTGTTGATAAATAATGTTACTTACTTAGTTAAGCCGTTATTGTTAAAATGAATACATTTGTAAATGTAAATGAATGTAAATACATTGTAAAGAATACACAAAATATTTTTTTCTCAAACATCTTGTTATGTAATCTACCTCAAAGGTCATCGTTCCGTATAGAGAAAAACATACCCTTTCGAAAATGGCGCTATCAAAAACGGGCATTTCAAAATGGAGGTTGCGTTATATCTGCGACAATGATGACGTCATATAACACGTTTGTACGTCAAAATTTGCGCATTTAAAAATTACGTTTGATGTGTCACGCATTTTTTTTGCTCGCTCTCGTATAATAATGTTATTTAATTTATTACAACCTTTAAGTCGTCACTGTGTGTGAAAATTTATTGGCAGTCCACACTAAATTGAATGTTTAGTTGTTAGTATATTCTCGTTTAGAGAGAAAGTCTACCAATTCTAATTCACATGTCAACACCACAAGAAGAGATACATAGGTCGACAGATTCAGTTAATCCATTCCTAAAGCATGCTATATTAAGAATGCGATAAAATAAAATGGTAAAAAAGAACGAAATCTAATACAGCGGATACTTGTCTAATATTAAGATCGGGTAAATATAAAATGAAAGAATTACTGTACAATACAATTATGCAACAATCTTATGAGTTTCTTCTTATAGAAGAAATAAAAGTTATTGTTAAGCAATCCTTATGAAAATTGAGTTTTAAGTCCGGATAACGAATTCGAGAAAATTTTTATTTTCTTCGACATTTCAGTGGTCGAAGAAACATATTTAACTGAAAGTCTCAGAATTTTAAAATGGCACTTTTAAAAAATTATACTTATAGGGTATATGTAACGTGTTTAAATAAAATACGAGCCCTAACAACTATATGTTCGGACAAACGCATTTTTCGCGTATTAGACTGTTTTTATGTGTAATGAAGCAAAAATTGCTAATGCAGCTGACAGTACATAGGAACTTAATGAATTTAAAAGTATATTTTATGTAATTAATGTTTCAATTGTCAAAAAAACAAATTAACAATGTCACAACTTAACAAAACAAATAAAACGTAACAAAATAACTGGCAACTAAATGTTCGGAAAACAATATTTTAAGTATTAATAAAGCGTTACGTCACCTCTTGCCTTAATTACGGTCCGAATTCTTGCAGGCATCGTTTCAACCAAGCTTCGACAGAGTTCTGGTGAAAAGGTGTCCTAAATTTCGCCGATTTTTGCCTTTAAAGAGACCGTTCTTTGAGGATCATCTCTCAAAAAATCTTTATCTTATGCCACAGTGTTTCAATGACATTTACGTCGGGGCTGTTTGATGGCCATGATAGGACTTTAATATGCTGTTCCCCGAACCACTTTTTCGTCTTTTTTGCAGTATGGGAAGCTGCGCCGTCTTGTTGGAATATGAAATTATTGTCTGGGTACAATCCTGAACAGTCGGTTATAAGCTATTCGTAAGCATTTGTATATATTTGTCAGCGTTGACGGTACCCTCTATGACCTCATACTGGCCCAAACCTTTAGCGGACATACATCCCCAAATCATGACACCCTTCGGGAATTTTACGGTTCATTTAAGGCAGTCCTTATGAAAGGCTTAATTTTTTGTTCTTATTACTCTTTCTATGATCGCCTACGCAGACATCAAATTTGGACACGTCACTGAAAATTACTTTTGACCAGTCTTCTGTAGTCCACGATACCTTCGATTTGGCCCAATTCGATTGATTTTTTTTGTGTCTCAGTTAATAAGGGCTTTTCTTTAGCCTACGATCATTTACGAAAATTGAAACATTAAAAATTTGAAAAATAAAATAGTAATACCTTATAAAAACTGAGCCCAGACTTATGAATGCATTTTCTGCAACATTCGCGGGATAGCCTTTCTCCTGTTTCAGAGTTCCATTGCGCTGTTATATCCCTTAAGGTGTTCCGTCGACTTTTTTTGCAAATTTTCACCAACAACCTTTGGCTCCTTTCAGTAACAAGTCTGGATCTTCCAGGACTTTTTACCTTTTACATCCAAATTTCCAGTCTTGTGGTAATACTTTAATATGTCCCCCTACAGTAGACTTTGCAAACCACAATTCTTCCGCATTTTCGCGGATTTTTTTGCCACTGCAGTATTTTTTTTACAATGAGCTGCCGCAATTTTTGATCAGTCGCACGTCCACGGCCCATTTTTATTTTAAAATAACGAATATTCGTAAAAACTACCAGAAATCACCTGACTGACACATCTAATTGTAAAATTAATGGTTACCGCGGCAACAACAAATTTTTATTTACTTTTAGGGCAGGTTTCTCGAATTTCCGAACCACAGAATACCTACCCATACAGAAGCGACAGCTGGCCGATTTCGAGGGACCGGAATATTTGACCTCGGGACCTATGGCGGCCATTTAATAAATGGCAGTACCGTCACTGTAATTTTATCTTCAGTTGACGTCTAAATGTTTACTTTTTGTTCTGTCAAAAAAATAAGTTCTTCTAAATTTTATTTTTGTGTTGATTTTGAACTATTTTCAAATATAGTACAGTTTTTGTGATATTACTGATTGTGTTTATGTGATTACTCAGATTAGTGACTACTATTTATATTATAATCACTTAGCCAGTGCCGGTGAAAGTATTGAGACGTTTTTACGATCGCGATTGGGTATCTACATCCAACATCCAACAAAACTTATTAATGAGAATGGATTCTGCCAAGAAAGCTAAAAGAAATAGGTGTGCCTATCGTCCATGCTTTTCCCAAAGTGATGGAAATACAAGTTTTTTTTTCGTTTCCAATGGATCCCCAAAAGTATGTAAAGTTGGAGACTACAAAAAAATTATTTACCTATAAGAATATATGAATTATAAGAAATTTATATTTTTAGGGCTGCTGTTTGGATTAAAGCGTGTAATAGGGATGATTTATGTAATATAAATCCAGACATACAAATTATCATTTGTGCGAGGAACACTTCGAAGAGAAATATATTTCTAGAGGTGCAACTCGTAAACGTATATTTGAGCAAGCTTTCCCTACAAAATTTTTACATGCCCCAACATCTACATGTGTACAAGGTAACGAATACGTTTAAACAAAATAATTTCCTACTTGTGTAGATATGCGTTATGTATCAAAATGTTTGAATTTTTAATTTAATATCAATAGGTATTTAGGTTTCGACAAATACTTTTCTAATACACATTTTTAAGTAGAATTGGTTTTCATAAAACAAAAATTATGAATGCTTCGGTTTTTGAGATATAGAAATACTTATTATATGTACGTATACATATTTTTTAATTTTTTTGCTTATCTTTGTGTCTACATCAAAAACTATTTGGTTTCTTATTTTTAATTTTAGAATTTGTAGCAGTGGAAGCTTAGCAGGTAAATCTTTCATTGTAACTAAAAAAAATATTGTAGCATTTCGTCCTTCAGATTGCAATATTTTTTTCATTTTAACTTTTGAGTAATAATAATGACCAACAGGACTAAATTTTCATTTATTATTCATTGTTTATTAATTTACTATTATTATTGACGTTAGCCATTTATACTGCTCAAAATATTATCAAAAACTGGTAACCTATTATTCTTTATTTATTATTAATTTTGAGGTCCAAGCAACAGTTTAGAAATACCTGTGGATACCTACCGGGACTGTGCCATTGGCGAGTACAACCAGCAGTGGAAGCATATAGATTATATATTTTTGGTAAATGTATATTTACACAGGATACCCTCAAAAATGTCATAATTTACATTTACAAATTGTTCTTTACTTTTACATGTAGTAATATTAATTTGCTTTATTAATCCTAAATTAATTATGATATTATGAAATTATTAAATATGAAGCAAAATATTTATACAAATAAAATACCTGAAAGTACCTAATTACTCTATTGCCGTCTTTCCCTAAAATAATTAAGCCTAAGTGTATTCTTAACAAAACTTGATATAGACGATAGACTTTTTCATGTTACAATTCACTTATTAATTGAACATTTTGATTAGTGTACAAAAAACAACTTTTTTCTCTCAGTGTACTAATAACTGGCAGAACTGTCAAAAAATATGTTCCCCAAGATCAAAGGTGCCGACACGCTCTGTCGCTTCTGTATGGGTAGGGTATTCTGTGTTCCGAACATTTAGTTGTCAGCATTTTTAGCAGATTTTTATATTTTTGGCCATAAATTCATAACAAATCCAAGCTAATAATAATTTTCAGCATTATATTATCTCTCAAATTTATGTTATTTTATATATTTTAGGTTTTTAAAGCGTGGTTGTAAATTTTTGCATTACAATGAATAATTTTTTTTGAAAAAAATGCGTTTGTTCGAACACAGTGTTGTTAGGGCTCGTATATCCTTGAATTTAATTTTTATTTTAAACAGCTGAAAAACTAAGCGAGTTCCTATTGTGCCGATTTCGCTGATGTGTTAATAATTACGTATTAAAGAATTCAGTTATGTAAAATATATTGAAATGAAAGAAAATATTTAAATATTTTATTGCCCCAAACTGTTCAATATTCTAATTTTTCATTTTCCGAACGAGCTGACAATGGAGTAGTAAAATCGCTGATTTTGCTCCTGTTTTGTTCGACCTCAGGCTCTAAAAGAAATCGAGAAAACTGAAGTGCAATGATTTCGTGTCCTCAAAGTCACTAAATATTCATATATTTCTCTACGATACAATTGTATCAATATGAATGAAAGGTTGTGAGGAGAAATATAATATAAAAACCTATGCCCCGGAACTATTCGTATGCAAATTTATATATAACAGATATGAAAAGGCGACAACATTCTCATGCATTATCTGTCTTTCTACAAGTTGAGATCTAGAACAAATTAAATGTGATTAACAAGAAATTTTTAGGCAAATAATTTCGATGATTAATTATTCGTGAATTAAACAAACTATTTAATTAATTATTTTGTGTTCACTTTTCCTGTCACTAAAATATACCTCGCATATAAAAAAATATTTTTGTATATGCAAGATATGTTTTTTTTTATTTCAATAAAAAAATTTAAGTCACTAACATATGAAAAATTCTTCCTGAATTAAAAAAAAATGTCATAGGAGTGATTAAGAACTGTTTTTCAAATGGCTGGTTTTTCTGTATATAAAACTTAACCTACATTTTTGAACATTCTTCAAACAAGAAACTGGAACAAATATTTCCAGATATGAACTACATGCAAACAATATATACGTATATATTCTAATATTCGCGAAATATTTACCGTTTAAATTTTTTATAATTTTCGTTTTCACTGTAAAATATTTTGTATAAGTATCCTTTTTATTAATAACTAGCATTTACTCTTGGGTGTTTGTTACATCACATGGAAGACTTTAATACGTAGAGTTTGCAGTCTCTAAATTTAATTTAGTGACATGTGAGCACAATTTAAGACAAATTACCTAGATCCAGTTGGGGTAAGTGCATTTTTGGGGTAAGTGCGGCCATTTGTATTTATTTCCAAACACTGATATATAGAAGAAGCAACACCGTGAGAATATGTTTGTCAGGGACTTGTTTTACAACAGTTTTGATCTGCAACAATGTGTGACACTTTAGCGCGTCTGTTAAAATTTGAAATAACCTACTTGTTTGTTACTACACAAAATAATTCTGTTAGGATAGATCTAATTGAATAACATTAGAGCTCAGATTAATTGTGTTAGTAACGTCATTTTATCTACTGATTCTTATTTAACAAGGTGGACGTACTTACGCTCCAAAAAAGTGGGAAGGTGAAACTGCGTCCACTGTAGGTCGCACTTTGAGCAAATAGTGGCCACCTTAAAGGAGTCAAACAAAAACGATCATACTGAGCAAAAATCTAAGAAGAGAATAGCGTTAGGAGCAGAAGTAATTGCTACACAAAGTGTTTTATTAGGTTTAAAAGACAGAGAAAACAAGGAGAATAAATAAAAAAGAGAAAAGAACAACAAGACTACAACAACAATTAATAGAAGCAAAAACAAGGAAAACCATCTCAAACGAAAACCTTTACGGTGAAATAACATTCCCGACAGCAACACTAATGAAAATGAAGATACAATTGAATATGAAGAAGAAGGCCGGGAAACTAAGGACGAGATAGCCTAACAAATGGAAGGAGAAGAAAGAGAAATTACCGCAGAAATCACCAAGAATTTATCAGACTTAGCTGTGGCAGACTGTATTCTTGTTAAATTTCCAGGAAAAAAATGTATTACGTGGGCCAAGTATTGGAAATTAAAAAAAAGTGTTAGTTAAATTTTGTAGAAAAAAATGTTTTTTGATGAGATCTCGATTACAGAATACATTCACAATAAATATTTTACATCCTGACTAACAGAAAACGTCATTTTTATTTTTCAATAATATCATTAAAAATTCATATTAGTGAAAAACCATGCCGTGAAATAATTAGTTCCCTTTGTTCCCTCTCTAAAGCCATCAGAGAGATAGGAATTATATACGGTCTACTAAGAATCCAGGGACGATGCAATTTAGGAAAAATATTTAATACTAAAGTTTTTTTATCCAAAGTGAAGTATTTAACGATAACCTTGAAATTTAACTTGAACATAAATCACCAAACAGGCAATAATATGTCTTCTAATAGACGACGAAGAAGAATCCAAGTTGAAGTTACAATTTACTCTCTTGGTCATGATTCCATGTTTCTAACGTAATCATTTCTCGACCATTCTATTCGAAAAACAACCATTATCCTTGAATGACCTTGAAATTTTATTCCGAATTCAAAAAAACAATTGTGCCAAGCGATCTGCCATATATGTATTCTCTTATTTCGTTATTTTCAACAGAATAGATTTTTTTCCAGTAAATTATTTCATATCAGGAACACATACCTAAAAATTCCGAAATCACACCCATCCCAGTTGTGTGCGATATTTATAAATTCTATAAATAAGTGTAAGCTTTATAAAGACGAAACGAACAACTACTTCTTGAAAAGTAAAGCCAATAACCTTTTATGTCCAACGAATACTTCGTACATTTGCAATACAGGGAATTTAAGCTTTGCTCGAGACATTATGAATAGAAGCTAATATCAGCATTTACACGAATTCCAATCCCAATCGCAATCTCTTCTTTAGTTACATATATATTCCGTTTCTTGTTATTTTATTTTTATTTTTTAAAATTCTGCATATTACTTATTAATAGAAACAAACTAATACTTACACTTTTTACACTGCCCTGAAGAGAACCCAAAAATATAGCTAGACGTGAATTTTTTAAGTAGAACCTAAAAAAACATAACCGACCTTACTGAAATGGACAAATTAGTGGTAAATGTTAAATAAAAAATTTAGGCATTTGTTTCTCGTGTTCACACTGTGAAACTGGAAGCCTATATATTACTTGTTTCATGAGTACTCTAAATTGTTTACATAATTTCAAAAGGCGAGATATGAATTTTGTGAATGAACTTTGGACAATATATTCATTTCCAATGAATGTGACGTACTTGAACAGTATACTAAATTACTAAATAAATTAAACGTCATATCTGATCATACGACAATAAATCATCTAGACTATACCGTTCACAGTTTGCATTAATTGAATTTTGGCGTGACACCTTGGTTGCAACAGTTTTTAGAAAGAAAACTATGTATGTACGCATAATGTAGAATGTACTGTAAAATATTTACATAGTTTCTGAGAAGAGTTTCAAAAGCCAATATTAAAAAAAAAAGTATACGATGTGTTACATTGTAATTGTAATTACATGTTTTTGTAATTTTATTTTCAAAACTGACAATTTCGTTATTGCTAATCACAAAACACACTATTTGTTGTTATCAAATTTCAGTATCGCTAAAATATTGTTGTTCATATGAAATTATTAGGTATATACCGAGCCATCCAAAAAAAAAACGTCATCAACGTTGGCCTAGTAAAAAAAGACGTATTTGTATTCTAAATTTATAACCTTATTTAATTGTCATAGCTGTCATCTTATATGACAACCATTAATTATTTTACAATTTTGTGACAGTCACTCTTTTGTAGTCACAAACGTTTTCTGCGTAGATTTTCTAGGCTATGAGAAAGACCTTTAATGATACCTTTTTTTACATAAAACTATTCGAAAAATCCGAGAAATCAGAAAAATGAATCAATAGTTAATCAAATAATAAGTATTCAAAATTGTACTCACAGCGTTTTCTGTTTGATCGTACAATTTTCTGTCAAGACATGTCTTCTGCTTATAATAGTAATAATAATAATTTATTTGAATATGTTGAAAGTCCTTAGTTTTCACTTAAAAACATTGAAAAATTCTCTAAAAATTAAATATGTATAACAGAAAATCAGAAGATGCATCAAAAAATGTATGTACAAAACAAATACCTTTCACGGAAAACTAACTGAAGTTTTTTTTTATAAAAAAAAAAGATATTTCAAATAACTACTAAAAAAACATTAGGGAATTCAAAATAAGCGTTACGCCAGCTGGTGGTCGCTCAACAAACTAATTACTGTGCCGTTATTTATTGAAACGTCCGTTGGTTTCTGTGTTGTACTAGACAGGTTCTGTAACGTAAACCTTATATTTAATATACCACCACAGAAAAAAATCTAAAGACGTGAGGTTCGGTGGCCGGAGCTGGCCATTCTATTAAATATGCTATTCGGAGTAGATGCAAGTTGGGCTGTGGAAGAAGTAGTGTTTACTACCATTACTGCAACTATCTATGTATTATCATATATCAATTTTTTGTCATCATAAATTATAGGTCTACCAGATCGTCCTGCATCATTAACATTACCTGTTGTTTCAAATTTATCTATAAACTCCCTCAAATAAGTCAAATAAGATGTAGAGCTCTAATAAGAGTAGACCTCTCATTAAAAATGCGTTCCGCTGCATGCAAATTGGTTCCAATTTCACCAAATATTAAGATGGCTGCTACTTTGTCAGCTAGAGCAATTAAAGTTCTCGTTAAATAATAATTAAACGTAAGCTTATCTGCTAGTAGTAACAGGTGACAAAAACTCAAGTTATAAACACCTGTAAAAAAAAGTAAACGAAGTCAGTTGAACGCTCAAATTTTAATGTTTATTTATTTAATCCGGCAGAACTACGCTACACACGAATAAAATTAATATGATTAAATAGGTCTTTTAAATGCCTTTCAAAGGATGTGTCACTTGCCATAGGAAGCCATTTAAATATATTGACCACAGTGACTCTGTGACGTCATCTATGACGATTACGTCACCTGTTACTACTAGTAGAGAAGCTTACATTCGTTTGTTTTCACTCTCTAAATTCATTGGTCTAAGTGTAACCGTTCAAAAGATATGAAGGGCGAGGGGACTTTTGTAGATGTGCATAGGATATTCTCCTTGTTACTCAAAGATCCGACCCACGTTGAATTTTATACCAGGTTTTGAAGGAATTAGGTACGTGTTACTACCCTAAACGAAAAGGGGAATATTTATTGACTAGGAATTTAAACACATTAAATTGCTCCAAATTTAATTTACTAATGGTTTTCGGCAGAAAATCGCGACCGGAAATAACCAACTAGTTTCATTCGCGCAGTCAAAGAAACTAAGGCAACGGAATAATTTAATCATTTACCTCTTGCTTCCAGGCTGGCGGTTTTCTGTTTGTCGAGGCACGGCGTGAGCTTGGATCGCAACTCGCTGGAGCAGAATACGTCTCTGAGGTCTGTCGTGGTTGGTTTTTCAGCAGACTTAGGCGAAGCGATAGCTAATAAAACGCGAGTGCCCAGGACTCCCGTGAACGACGTCGTCAGTAAAAATATTACGCTAGTTCTGGAGAACTTGCTGAAGAACTATGAAAGTTCACAACTGCCCACCCACGGAAGAGGTAACTATATCGCGAGGAATTTCTTTTCCAGGTTAATTACTGTAATTCCCTTATTTCGGCTGTTACCTACACCTGTGTTGGAACTAGGTAAAGTGTTTTTTTAGTTTCGTTCAGTGGCGGTTGGTGGTAAAGCTTACAGGTTTGCGCAACCTCCAAAAAAATGTCAAAGAACGCCATTTTTTATTCTTAAATTTCAATCATAAAGTAGTTCATTAGTGACAACATACATCTGTATTTGTCGCTACCCGTCGTACGACGTACGTCGTAATTAACGACACGACTAACTGTACTAATGAGATTCCGCCTGCTTAGGAATCAACAGACATGACATAATTTTATTGCACGCTGGGAAGCAACCTATGTTTTACATATACGCTTCATACTTAAATATTGTGCAGATCGTGTCTTGTAAAAAACAAAGTTTTAACTGAAAATTCAATGGAGATATCTCTACGAAGTGTGTAAATTAAAATGAGACTGATTTTTTTCAAATTGTCTTATTCGAATAGAATTACAATTCAGTATTGTCTTCTTCAAAATAACTTCCTTGGGAAGCCACACAGCGTTGGAGATGGTTCTTTCACTCCAGTGCTGGAACTCATATACTGCAATAGCCTTCAGCTGGTCGGTTTCAATCTCGGGAAAGGAAAAAAGCCACAAATCCTCAAGTCAGGTAAATAAGGAAGCTGAGGAGCCACATGAATGTTTTTACTGGCTAACAACACGTTTACTGAAATGGGTGTGTGCCAAGACGTATTATCATGATGCAACATCCAGTTGTTTTTTATGTTTGGTCTCACACGCATTACCCTTTTTGCGAGGGTTTTCAAGAACCTCTCTGTAAAAGTGTTGATTTACTGTTTGGCCTGGAGGCACACACTCTTTGTGTACAATTCCCTGGCTATCAAAAAGACAAATCAACATGCATTTGATCTTTGACTTGCTCGTTCTTGCTTTTTTGGTCTTGGAGAGCTTAAAGTGTGCCATTCCATGCTTTGAAATTTGGTTTCCTGGTCGTACTCACACACCCAAGTCGCATCACCAGTAACAAGTTTCATGAAATGGGAATCATTTTCAATCGATTCCAAAAAGTCAAGACACATTTCTCTCCTGCGAAAGGTTTTTTGGAACCATTTTTGCGCATATTTTTCTCATCCCCAATTCGTTAGTAAAAATCTGATGAACAGTGGTGTGATTTAAATTTAACTCTTCCCCGATCATTCTTGTCGTCAACCGACCCCGTATTCTATCGACATTATCATCAGTTCTTGAAGATCAAGGCCTTCCGCTGCGTGGTTCATCCTCAATCGACTCTCTTCCTTAGTCTTAAATGTACAATCTTATTTAATTGTCAAGGCTGTCGCATTATGTAAGAGCCGATATTTGTTTTATAGTTGTGATAGCCACTTGTCAAAGGGTGACAACAACAAAGTTTCGTTTTGAATTCCGACATAACCACTATTTTCATCTCTCATTCATAGCCAGATTTGATGACGTTTTTTTTTTTGGATAGCTCTGTATAAAAAATGCGGCTTTTTGTTTCCTTTGATTACACAGGCCCACAAAAAAAGTCTTGTAGTTAAATGTTGAGGTACCATGCGTAATATAAGTAAGATTTTTTTTGTGGGCCTTTCTTTTTTAAGGTATTTGTAAAGTGTGATTTTTGTAAAGTGTGAGGTTATGTATAAATCTAAGGGTGATGGGTGAATTCTGACCTCGGATTCGTTTTTAACACACCAAAAAACATACCGTATAGTACCTCAACTTTTAACTACAAGACTTTTTTGTGGGCCTGTGTTATTAATTATTTGGTGGTAACAATTATGGACAAGATGGGATTGACCGATTTAAATCATTTAGGTGGCCGTATTAAAAAGCATATATTGTCGGCACAATGTACCGGGTGGGCAAATTTCGATGTTTTTATAGGGTATCTCGGTAACTGTAAGGGCTATGGAAAAATGAACCCACCTTTCCCGACCTCTTTTTTCGAGATAAATTCATTGGTGAAAACCAGAATTTGCTATATCTTTTCGTTTTCGAGTTGTAAACGAAAATTGATTTTTTTGAGTTTTCGATTGGTGTCGATAACTCGGTTGTTTGTAAAATTAGAAGAAATCTGTTTGCACGTTCTACAGGCACTTTTTTAAGTACAATAGGATTTCCTTAACAGATTTTTTATATCTTGTGTAGTTTTCGAGTTATGGCATAAACTTCTATTTTTTTTAAATGGAAACCATAGTTGGCTATGATTTAGCTAAAAAGAGGATTTTTTTCTCTTTACAATGATATATAGTTTGTGGGGTCTATGATGAGTGTTTATGCGGAAACAGTTAAAAATTTTAATTTTTTGTGTAGGTATACTTACTTTGTTTTTTCTTTGCAGGAAGAGTAAGTTTCTATAGTAACACATTGTTACAACAATGTTTTAATAATAATAACTGTTGCTATGGAAATTTACTCCTGCGAAAAGTAACATAAATACATAGTAACAGTCGTATATAATGAATGGTATATTAAACTTAAATAACTAATTATGACATATTAGTGACTAATTAATAATTAATTATAACATATTCATAACAAGAAAGTTTAACACACTTAACAATCAAATTTGTAACAAATAATGTATGTAAAAAATACGATACAATATATTTTACAAAAACAAAACTAGACAGATTAAAAGAAAAATACGAGCATGATTATTTACCTAAAGTTTTCAAATTGTCGTCCGTTGTTTGCGATGCACAGTTCACATCGCTTTGAAACACTTTTTGTTGCATTATAGATGTGAATATTTGAAACGGAATTCAGACAGTCTATAAGATTTTCTCTCAGTTGAACCAGTGTAATATTTGTCTTTTTGTATAAATTGTCTTTAATGGTTCCCCAAAAAAAGAAATCTAACGGTGAGAGATCTGGCGACCGAGGAGGCCACTTTACTGGCCCATTGTTCCCTATCCATTTCTCCCCAAAATTAGTATTTAATAATTCCGAGATTAAATTAGTATTATGGGGTGGTGCCCCGTCTTGTTGAAAAAATACATGTCGTCTTTCGTTAAGTGGCAAGTTGTCTAAAAATTCTTCTACTATGTGGTAGTTTATCATATTGTAATACCGTTGACCATTTAAATTGTCATCATAAAGTTGGTAAGCTAAAATGCGGTTATTATATAGGGCACACCATACACTAAAACCGAAACGTCCTTAATTTTGAACATCAACAGTCTGATGAGGATTATCTTCAGACCAATAATGTTTGTTGTGTCGGTTGAAAATTCCGGCACTACTTACGTAACTTTCATCTGTCCAAATGATATTTTAAAAAAATAATTGGTCTTGCTCAATTTGTTGTAGGTACCAATTGCAGAAATCCAGTCGGCGTTCAGGATCAGTTGGAAGGAGCTGTTGTTGTTTCCTTATTGTATAAGGTCTAAATTTGTGTTTTTTTTAAACTGAAAGTGCTCTTCGTCGCGATATACCAGACTCTGCTTCAATTTGCCTACTTGAAATTGAAGGATTTACGACTACCATACCAACAACATTTATGGCAACATCCTCAGCATCTTGAATACGATAATTTTTTGGTCTTGGTTTATTAAATCCTCCGTATTCAACGAGGTTTTCTTTTAGTCTACCAAAGATGGACATATTAGGTTGTCTCCTTTCAGGGTAGCGATTAAAATATGCTTCCGATGCAGCTTCAGAATTATATCCATTTTGAATAAAACACTCTAGCATATTAAACTTTTCGTAATTTTGATACGCCACCGCGCCTTGTCAATTTCTTTAATCGAAACATTAAAACTATAATGCAAGCAAAAACCAAACATAAACAATTAATCAAACAGTAATGTGTAACTGTGTATTTACATCCCAATATCCAACTGTTCTGTTTTCAAAATGACAGGCGCCTACTGTGCAAAATCATTGAAATTATTATACTGTCCTTTATTAGAAAACATATGTTTTTAACTGTTTCCGCATAAACACTCATCATAGACCCCACAAACTATATATCGTTGTAAAGAGAAAAAAATCCTCTTTTTAGCTAAATCATAGCCAACTATGGTTTCCATTTAAAAAAATAGAAGTTTATGCCATAACTCGAAAACTACACAAGATATAAAAAATCTGTTAAGGAAATCCTATTGTACTTAAAAAAAGTGCCTGTAGAACGTGCAAACAGATTTCTTCTAATTTTACAAACAACCGAGTTATCGACACCAATCGAAAACTCAAAAAAATCAATTTTCGTTTACAACTCGAAAACGAAAAGATATAGCAAATTCTGGTTTTCACCAATGAATTTATCTCGAAAAAAAGAGGTCGGGAAAGGTGGGTTCATTTTTTCCATAGCCCTTACAGTTACCGAGATACCCTATAAAAACATCGAAATTTGCCCACCCGGTACATATAAAAAAATTGTGCAATTTACGCTTTTAATGTTTAAACATTGCAGCTCAGCTGGACACGATAATATTATAATATTGTTATGAATGACATAATAGCAAGAAAGAGTAAACAGTGCGTAGGTATGTATATAAATATTTTTAAGAGCCTTAAAAATGTCTATATTTTTTATTCAATCTTGCAAAATTAAAAATTTTCAGTAGCGCCATATTTCTCATAAATAACCATTTGCAACCCCCACGTTTTTTAGCATGAAGCGCTACTGGTCTTATTATGTTATCAATGGTCCACTTATGAAACGATGTATTTATAAAAGGATGCTGAATAATGAACAATAGGTTTTACAATTTTCATTTACTTTCTTATGGTAAAATGTCAGTTTCATGAGCATGAGCATCTTTCCTTGAATTCAATATAAGATGCCTCTTTGTAGGCGTGTAACAATAAATGTATTTTGTATTAAATATATTAACTAGATAGACCCATTTCTTCATTACTGTTGCCCAACATTTCAATTTTCACAATTCAAATCGATTTCCACTTCATTTGCATGCATGCATGCGGAAATTTTCATGTCACATTTTGAAGAATCGCATTCATCAGAAATCATACATCCAGAATCCAGATTTCAACTTTATTAGGTCTCATCACTCTCATTAGTATGATGATATCTGACGACGTACAATAATGAACGAGAGCCTCGGTTATTTTCTCACCAGGAAAATAACAGCAGTGACATATAGAGGTGGCCTCTAAAGAGCATAAATAGAACTCTACCTGTTCCAGCTGGTCTGACAAGGTGAGCAACCGTTAGCAACCACTAATGCCCGTTAAGTATAATGAGATGAGAAATAATTATACAAAATTTCGTCATTAAAAAATTCATAGTTTTATAATAAACAATTCTTTTACTTACAAGACGTAAATTGCAATTTCGCTTGATAGAAGGCACTTGAAATTAGAAATAGGCATACTGCCGAATGTAACAAATGAGTATTTATTGGTTACCTACGATAGAGCCATACAGCCGTACACAAGAACATCCGAGTTTTTACGCTTCATCCATCAAAGAATATGAAACTTAATATGAAGTATTGGTAACAGTATACTGTTTAAATGTGTGCTGTGTTCCTATGCCCAGAGTAACGGCAATCTGTATTCGGGTATCATTAAAATTGAAAAGTAATACTCGGATGTTAGAGTGGCTCGATATAGATGATGTCCTCGTTACACGGTATGTAAACATAAAATTGTCAACATATTTTTCATTTATTAACGAAAGATATATAAATATAAATTAATATAAATACATATGTAGATATGCTAAAATGACACATTGAGTACACCAAATATGGACTTCTCAAATATGTAACATCTATTATAGTCATCAATATGTTTTATCGCAATATATTAAAGATAATGACTGCAAATATTTTGTTGCAATTTGGATCTAACAGGAATTTATTTTGTTATACTCTGAATTGAAAAGAAACACTGTTCAATTTTTTTTACAATATTTTTACAAATGGTTTAGTAAAATTACAAACCAATATATACCGATGCAAAATTATTATACAATTCAAGTAATTTTTCGTAAAGAAAGTCACAAAAATGAGTTGTAATTTTACAAATGTTATGTATAAGTCATACAAAGTTTGTTAGTTGCTAATGAAAAACGTTCTGGATTTACAAGCGTTATTTGCGATTCAATTTATTAGAACTTTAAGCAAAATCACAAACAAATGTTGTAATTGATATTACAATGAATTTATTAAAAGTTTACAAAACTTTAAATTTTACAATACACATGATCTTTTAAAAATTTGTATTATCAACGTTACACATTCTCATTTCCAACTAAATTGATTTGTAAAATTACAATGTTCGTCATATAAAATTACTAACCTGATTTTATTATCTGTTTACTTATATTAGTACTTTTGTTTTGTAATTTTCCAAAACATAAAAACAGTAAAAAAAAATTGTAAAATTACAACTCCTGATTTAATAAATACAAAACTGCTTTGCCAAAATACTTCCAACACATTTTTTGTAAAATTACCATAGAAAATTTCAACAGTGAAGGTAGAGCATTTATTGCAAATTCATATTTTTGAAAAGGAAGATGGTGTTAAGACTATTTTAAGTTTTGAGCTCTTTACTGTGCTTGTAAAAACAATGTGGAAACTTGTTATACACTATGATACCTATGTATAATGTAAATACAATATATAAACTTTGCGAATGATATAGTTATAGTAATCAACAATTAATTAGCACTAAATAATTATTTATTTTGCATATCTATAACATTTCATGCTAAAGAAACAAAAAAAAATTACCCACGTAGTTGCTTAAAATTTCAGTAAAGCCGAGTAACTTTCGAGGTGACAAAAAGCATATATATATATAGCCCTATTTTAGCAACACATTATGACGGTTTGCGGACTATCAGAATCAGAAGCCTATAGTTATACAGAAGTTATAGATACTATTAGGAAGCTGCAGTGAGTATAGAACGTAATACTCAGCGAAATTATGTATTATCTATAATACTAAGAAAAAAAATTAAAAACATAAAAATGAAACGTTTTTGTACTTGGTAATTATGAAAATCTGTTTTAGAAATTTTCTGGTGAGTTTGTTAAGTATCGATAGAAGTTTTTTTATTGTCTCCTATTTAGATTTAGTAATCACTTCCTAAAATATGACGTGGGTCCCATGCTTCATTACAAAAATACGAGACTATTGAATTCCACCAATCCCTACTGATTGAATCCTAAATTTCTTGCGATTATACAAATTACAATGTACAAATGCTTTCTACTCGTAGCTAATTTATTGAATTATCTATAATATGTGTAATATATATAAAATACTATAAAATATTAGTAATAGTAATATAAAATACTCCGCTTGAAAATGTCAATTTCCGTGCAAACAAGTTTTCCACGAAGCATTAATCTCTGTCCCAAATTGTAACGTTACCTTGTCTGAAACCCGTATTTCATTAATACTTGAAACGATACACTGATCATATATTAAACAGACGTCTTATACGTTGCTTTATATCTCCTTGACTTGCTTTAGACCGACAAATAATTATTTTTCCTGTCAACCCTATTTCCTCATGCTATCGATATTAAATTACACGTTAAATTGTCGGATAAGATAGGGAACGCAATCACAGAAAAGAACGTCAATTAGTGGATACTTTTCTTCTATTTCCATTGTCTTTTTGCTATTAAACAAAACAAATAATACGGATATATCAACATTGATTCCATTTGCTAGAGAACTGGAGAAAACAAAGTTATCAATAGGTAAACAAAATTATGGAACTCTTCTCTCATGACTAAATGTGTCTTAATACTTACAATTAGAGGTGAATAATTTATTTGTTATTTTCAAAAACGGTAAAACGAATATATTTCTGTTTTGTCTGTTCTGTTCTGTTTTCAAGTTATTTTTCGTCAAAATTTACATGCTTTTTGATTTCACCAAACCCAAGCTTCTTGACTTATTTTTATTTATGACCTTTTTTACATATTTTTTAATGTTCCAAAACGCACGTTCTTTGTCATTCACCGTCGAATATACCACACTGATGAGACCTTATAAGGAAGGATATGGAACTATAGTTTCTGATAATGAATAACTCCACGTTTATTTATGTTTACACCTGCAGAAACACATAAGGGCGCTACTTACACGTTCAAAGATACTCTGACTGTCGTAGTGCAAAAATATATGTATGTAAAAGTATCAATCAAAATAATCTGATGTTGGCCACAAATTATCTACGTTAGGTTATCTATTTTTAAAGATACTTTTTCTGTGCACAGGTAATTAAAAAAATTATATCGAAAACTGCTACATACAACTTTAAAAGCGTCTCGAAAATACATTTTTTCAAATGGCTGGAAACATAACTCAACAGACCTTCACTGATTCACTTGAAATTTTAACTGTAACTCCGCAATCGCATTATCTAGAGAATTTAAAAATAAAACTTCATTAAAACGTGCACCATTTTTACTTAACTTACTTAATGATGTTTTTTTAATTTGACGGCAGATGACCCTCCAAATCGAGATTTTGAGTGCTTTGATATTTTTTGTTTTGTCTAAAATGTTATTCCTTTCAAGTTATTTTTCGTCACAATTTACATGCTTTTTAATTTCACCAAATTACCCAAGCTTTTTGAATTATTTTTATTTATTGCCTTTTTTATATTTTTTTTAATATTCCAAAACGCACATTCTTTGTCATTCACAGTCGAATATATCACACTGATGAGACCTTATAAGGTCGAGGTATGGAACTATAGTTTCTGATGATGAATAACTAGACGTTTATTTATGTTTACACCTGCAGAAATACATAATGAAGGGCGCTACTTACACGTTCAAAGATATTCTGACTGTCGCATTGCAAAAATATATATATAAATATCAATCAAAATCATCCGATGTTGGCCACAAATTATCTACGTTGGGTTACCTATTTTTAAAGAAACTTTTTCTGTTCAAAGGTAATTAAAAAAAATTATATCGAAAACTGCTACATACAACTTTAAAACCGTCTCTAAAATATATTTTTTTCAAATGGCTGGAAACATAACTTCAGCAGACCTTCACTGATTCTTTACGATTCGATTCACTGATTGAATACTTTTCATTAAAACGTGCACCATTTATAAATCGAGATTTTTAGTGCTCAAAAAGTCACTTGTTTGAGCCGATTTGTGAGAGCTTGCATTATCGTGCTGTCGCACCGTCTATCCAGCGGTTGATTTTCCATATTTTTTTGAAGCCACTTCGAAACGCCTCGTACACCAACAACCTTATCTCTCATCTTAAAAGTCCCATACAGTCGACTGCTGTTTACTTTCGGATCCATAAGCGTAGATCCACGATTCATCACCTATCACGATGTCATAGACGTGTTTGAAAGCATCACTATCATATTTTTTGGGCATTTTTTTCAACTAATCAACACGAGCCTGTTTTTGAGAGATTGTCAAGTTGTGTGGGATCCAAAGCAAACAAATCTTTTGACGGCCAAATGTTCATGCAATATTGAATGCATCCTGGTCCCACTGATCCCAAGGATGCTTCAATCTCATGATAAGTCAAGTGACGATCTTGCGATATCTGTTGATCTTGATGTATATGTGATTTTGGACGACCTTCACGAAATTTGTCCTTAAGAGAACTACGGCCACGATTGAAGTCGACATACCATCGACAGACAGTACTCCTTGATTTTGCTTCATCGCCAAAAGTCGAATTAAGTTCATCGACAAACCTCAGTAGTCAAATGAGAACACTAGTTTAGGACAATCTCCAAATATAAAAAGCAACCCTCGTAGACATAAGAAAATTTTAATAATGTAGGTCTAAAATTGAATGATCAATATTTCCAGTCACGAAACACTATCCACGAGAAGAAGGTATGTACCTTTCCTAAGATCTGGTACCACCATTCATTAAGAACACGTTAATTTCTCACTCACTCATTTTGTTTCTACCTTAGATTTTGGTAACAGTCAGTGAAAATATAAATAGAAATGTATGGTTTATGATCTTCTTCCACCGCTTGAAAAAATAATTATATGGTATAAATCACAGTAAATGACCGAATATTGGGTAACAACTTTTTTAGAAATGAAAATATAAACCAATAAAATTGTATTTGGAAAATAAACTTCGAATTAGAAAACCATAATAGGGGATTTTAAACCAATTTTGTATTATATTCACTGTCCTCTCAAAACAAATAGTATTTTTTCGGATGGTAGAGTGGCTTTACCGCATAAAGACAACAAAGAATCCCTCCTCAAAACACGTTGACGACATTAGTGAACAACCTCTGTATCATCCCCTAAAATTTCTAAATATGTACTTATCTCTGAAAGCGCGCGGTAAAAAAATATGCAACAAAATCTCCCCCGGATATAAAATTCGATTCCGCGCCTAAACGGAAATTGAGCGGTTTTTAATACGCCTAGTCTCTACTCTCTGCCTATACAAAAGGCTGTCACCTTGCAGGAGTCTTTGATCTCCGTAATTCACATACCTTGGCCCGTACATCGGAAACCGTAAATCCTTTACAGCATTAAAATGCGAATTCCGGGCGCTCCACGCTATACGCGGAAAGCCGTACACTTTGCATTACTCGCGGGGGTAAGCAGCGCATCAAAAATGTCTGCGGACTCTGTATGCCTTTAAACTAATTTAAATATCTGTTTGCCAACGAAGGTTTGCGGTTTAAGTTGTCTTATTTTCTGGGAATAATTTGCTCGTTTCTTCTAGTTTTCGTCAGACCCAGAAAACCACTACAAAAGTAACCCTAAGCAAATTTTGAACGGCATCTACGTGTATTGTTTTGAGAATAATTTTTTTGTATATATTATTACGCGTCTACAATATTAAAATTGTTGATAAGCTCTAACATTTTTTTTCTCGACTCACCCCGGGCTTGGAGTGACTCGGAAGTGGAAGGCTACGATAGCAAAAAAACTTCAAATGAAACTTACGAAAAAAAGTCTGCCTTACCAGAAGATCTTGGAAAGGACTTCTAAATACTTGGACTTCTAGGACTTGGAAATATTTTTTTTCGGAATTACAGTGAATAAAAAAAAAAACTATTTATCCTTGCATTTTTTGTAAAATTTTTTGCTTAAATATACAACTATTGTAAAATCTCAAAAATGCAATGCTGGAATGAAAAAACAGTTCACATTACCATAACTTTTCATTCAACATAACCATAACAGATCTAGTTTCGAAAAAATCACAAGTATAAGAAGACTTTATGCTTACTTGGTGATCATGAAATAAAAAATATTTCGCTAATACTTTTCAACTTGCTTCTGATAAGATAATCTGGTAAGGCAGCAGTTTTTTTTTCTTTCATAAGTTTTATTTGAAGAATAGCTTTGCCCGCGAATTGCGCACAATAAAAATAGTACGAGGTAGAACGACCATAACCGAGATATATATGAGGTACTCACAAACAAACAATAACAGGCTGTAGAGTACCGAAAACGTAGCTTTGCCCCTGGCCACAATAGACGAAACCTAAAAGTGTTCTCATTTCTTTTGTAGCTGAGAAGTACAGTCTGTCATTGTCTATTTGTGGGTATCAAGACTGTCTCATAAAAAACGGCCAAAGCCATAACTCAGTAAATATTTTAAATACATTTTTGAAAATCTGGACATTTATATTTGCCTAAGGGGTGCTCTTTTTAGCATATAAAACATGGCAGTACTACTTCCGGTACTCCCGGAAGTGACCTCATTATCATTTTTTTTAAATGACACCCTGTATTTTTTTTTCGATATTTCCGCTAAGTGTAAAATTTCCTTTCCGAAGATGTATCACAAGTCGATATTTCCCCCTCAACAAACCCCAAAAAATTTAATTCTTCCTGGGGTAATATAAATTATCGAATGTGCCATGAAACACAAAACCAAACACAGTTGTCAACAAAGTGACATTTAATATAATTTTTACAGTTTCTCTGATATCTTGTTGGTTGTCGCATCTTGATTAGTGATTTATCAGAATTCACAAAGCCAAAAATGAATTATAATCATCTAACTGATATGTTACAAGCGTATTTCGAATGCAAAATAAAAGCAGTAGGCAAGCGGTGGTGCTTTATAGAGAAAGGTTTCCGAATAGAGAAATTCCACAACACTTGACGAATTTGCAAGACTTGAAAACTATTTGAGAGCCTATGGTGCTAAAAACCACCTAAGACAGTACGTCAATTTCAAGAAGAGGTTGAATTAAATGTTCTTCTTACTCTACAAGCAAATCCAAGGACTTCGACTAGAAAAATAGCCAGCAACATTGGCTCATCAAAACGAACTGTTAATGATATACTTAAAAAGCATAAATACAAGCCATACATACCGCAACAAGTGAAAGATAATGACGATCCACAGATATGGTGGATCTACTTTTTCCGAGAAAAATTATTTGGAAAGTTGAATGTACTTTTAGCAGCAGTGGCATTTTTAATAGGAATATTCATCGATATTGGGGCTAGGAAAATCTTCGAATTATTGTTGAACGTAATGTTCAATTAGTGTAAACGTGTGGTAGGGTGTTTTGGGGGATATGTTGATTGGACCATTTTTCATAGATGGCGTGCTAAATCGTGAGAAGTACTATCAACTGTTGACCAACTAAATTGAAAATTTTCTTGATGAATTACCCCTTGCAACGCTTAACACAATCTATTTTCAACAAGTTGGAGCTCCTGCACATAATGCCAGATTAAATATTAATTATTTAAATGACAAATTTGGCTGAAAGTGGATAGGAACAGCTGGACCAATTCGATGGCCCGCACGTTCGCCAGATCTTGCCCCACTGAACTTTTGGTTATGGAGTTATTTTCAAGATATTGTTTATTTATCACGACCGGAAACTGTGGAAATTTTAAGGCAGAGAATTATCAATCCTTGTCGGCAAATACCCGATAATATTATTCTGAATGTGGCGAATGCAATAAGAAGGAGATGCTAAGTGTGTATTGAGCAAGGTGATCGTCAATTTGAACAATATTTATAGGCTGGTGGTTTTTATATTTTTGTATTGTTTGTTAATATTATTACAATCCATTTATTTACTTTCCACGGCACATTTGATAATATAATTGTTTATGTATATATCTTACCCCAGGAAGAATTAAATTTTTAGGGGTTTGTTGAGGGTGAAATATCGACTTGTGATACATCATCGGAAAGGAAATTTTACACTTAGTGGAAATATCGAAAAAATATACAGAGTGTCATTTAAAAAAAATGACAATGAGGTCACTTCCGGGAATACCGGAAGCAGAACCGCCATGTTTTATATGCTAAACAGAGCTTCCCTTAGACAAATATAAATTTCCATTTTTTCAAAAATTTATTTAAAATATTCACAGAGTTATAGCTTTGGCCGTTTTTTATGAGACAGTCTGTATATCTCATATATAGTCGTACTACCTAGTACTACATTCGTTGTGCGCTATTCTGGGTATACTTCTACTAATTAGCTGGCAAAGCTATTCCGGGTGGCAGCTACAAAAGAAATTAACATAAATTTTGGCTACTGTGGCCAAGGGCAAAGCTACTGTTGGTGCACTGTAGTAAGAATATTTCATTGTGCATAATGAAAGAAGAACTCATTGTTCACATACTAAATTTTGTGTTCAATCTTTTGATTGACATTTTTAGTAACTTAACCTTATCAACACCAGTTAAAGAAAATCGTAGCAACATACAGATTTGATTATGGTATACGTATCTATGTGAATTCGCCAAATTTCAAGTAACTAAGTTAAAGTGTTCGGAAGCTATTGCTCAGTAAAGATAGATCTCAAACCTTTAAATCAAATACAAAAATTAATCTTAAAACATTTTCGAGTTACTGTAACAAAAAAGGCTAACAGACGAATATAAATTGTATTCGCTCACACTTAAAATCCCGACGAATCAATATTTTACATCCAGTTAAAAAAAATACTTTTAATTTTCACTAATGCTACCACTTCATTACGTTGATGTGAAAATAACGGAAACGTTTACAAATTATTTTTAATCGAATTATTGAAAGATTCATAAAATACACCATTAATCATTGGCTACCTTTTTTATGTTTAACGTGTATATTTTTAAGCTTAGGGGCTTGCTGATTTTTACCGAAAATTCAAACATTTTAATATCACATGGCATCTCTTGAACGCATCTATCGAGAAGGGCCTTAGAAGAAACTAACTTCTAAGAACTTCATAATCGATTAACATTTTCTATTAAACAAGAGTATCTGGAACTCGCATTTTATTGCATAGTTTTAAGCAAGGCAATTTGGAGAAGGTTTTTTTCTGGTCTAAATTATAAATTCCGGAATATTTTAGATATTTACTAAGGCGTCAAGTGCAAGTCTGTCCCACGATTAAAGCAAAATATATATTACTTTTTTTACTACAAAGCACATCTACAAAATGCGCCTCCTTTATTGATTTGTTAATTGTTCAGAATGTAAAAAAAGTCGTCTAAGAAATCACTATTGCCTCGTACGATTTTTCCACATTTAAATATTATTATATTTAAATGTGAAATCTTTATAATTGATATCTTCTTTCAGATTATATTCTCAAAAATGTGATATTGTGTTTTACCTTCATAACATGTATGACCAATACGGCCTTTACGACCGATATGACATTTATTACCAATAATTATGACCTTTATGACCTACATGACCTTTATAACCGATAGGTATGAGTTTTATGACAAATATGTTTGTATCATATAGTTCATATATTATATTATGTTTTTATTTACTTTACAATTATTACAAATGACCCATTTGAATTTTATGACTAATATGACGTTAATAACCTATATGACCTTTATGACCTATTTTATATGGATATGTAAGTCAAAATAAGAGTAGACATAATAGTAATATTATAATAATAACAATGCTTATAAAATAATATGACATTTGAATTCTTATATCGCAAGAACCAATAGAACGATAATAAATTCACGTAAATATCTTTACTATTTCACATTTCTCATTAAGATGCGATAAAACCATCCCACACAAATACCCCCATTTAGCCCCGAATCCCTCAACCGATTAAGTTCAAACAGACCGACAGGCAGACAGAAATTAAACTTAAAAAGACATAAACTTAAAATGTCGACGTTTCAGAGCGTTTTTATTAGTTAAATAAGCCAAATTTAACCAATTTTTTTTAAGTTTAATAGATACTACACTCCACTACATGGATGGTTGACATAAAAAGTTTTACAATTACTTTTTGGATCTTAATGAATTTTGCAGTAAACCCACAATTTATTCTATTTCAGATACACCCACAGTAGTTCAAACGAACATACTTATACGGAGCATGGGACCCGTATCTGAATTAGACATGGTAAGAATGAATTACTCGTAGCGACATTAAGCAGCTACTTGAACTTCTCGTTATGATATTTAATCGAAAATGTGTTTACTAAAACCAAAAAAAATAGTTTTGCTACTTGGAAATGAAAATGGAAACCATGGATTTATTTTCTTTGACTTTGGGTTTCAGGAATATTCGATGGACTGCTATTTCAGGCAGTACTGGAGAGATCAAAGGTTATCATTTTTAGGGCCAATTAAATCCCTCTCCTTGTCTATCAAAATGCTAGAACGTATCTGGAGACCCGACACTTACTTTTACAATGGTAAAAATTCTTACGTTCATACTATCACAGTACCAAACAAATTGTTAAGGATCAGTCAGGATGGTGACATTTTGTACTCCATGAGGTAACTTAATTTAGTTGGTATTATAGGAATATTTCAATTTCAGTTTAGATTATGTCGATATCAAAATTCTATAATTTTAGGCTAACAATTAAAGCTAAATGTCCAATGGAGCTAAAAAGTTTCCCAATGGATAGGCAATCGTGTCCACTAATTTTAGGTAGCTGTAAGTATACATTTGTAATAGTTTTCAGTTTTCAAGTATGTTGTTATGTTTTCAAATAGATACTAATTTGTATTAGTATACAGTGCTAGTCAAAAGTCCCCACCCTCCTCGTGTCTTTTGAACGGTTATACTCCTCGTGTCTTTTGAACCAAATGGTAATCACCGATTTTCCTACAACTTTCCAAAAACTTTCGTTACATATGCAGAAGTCCCTTTAAATCATGTTTAGCTGTCCGTTTTGATTTTTGTTCATAACCTTGTAACTCAAAGACTTGGGGTGTTCAATCATGTACAACCAAAAAATTTTGTCGTTTTTCGTATCGGTAAGATTTTGAGTAGCAATTTAAGAAACGAGACCAACATACCTTAATGTCTTTGGGGTCGCTGAATCTGAATTCGATTTCCGTTTGACCCAATCAGGTCTGGATCAAGGTCATGTCAAGGTCAAACGTGTAAAAAACAGTTGCTAACTTAATAAACCGATCTATACGTTTTTGTGGTCACTGATTATGAATCCGAGATTAGATTCACATAATTTAAGATATAGTGAATCCAATATGGTCGTCATCGACATGTAAATATTTGATATTATTGATGATATTTTGAAAATTCACTCTTTCTTGGCACTATCCATAGCTAACGACGAGGACATAAAGAGTTCTAGCTCCAATTTTTGTTTTCTTTTTTTTTCTTTTTTTTTCCCATTTTCGTTTTTTTTCGCACTTTTTTTATTGCTTAGGCAAATAATGCTAGCCCTACAAATAAAGTGTATGGTTGAAAAAAAGTGTCGACCATATTTATGCAGTTTTGGGGTCGTCAGAAAATATACTCCAAATTGACCAACAACAATAGTTCCTCAAGATTTCAATTGATCAGTCACAAAAATGCATGTTAATAGTAATTTTTTGTACAGAAACGTATGTTTTTATATACTTTAAATTATTTGACCTTCAAATATTGGGAACCGTTTCAGATATATTTCACCTTTGACTTGGACAATGACTGATCGAGACCTGATTGGATCAAATGGAATTCAGATTCAGCGACCCCAAAAACGTAAAGATGTGATGGTCTCGTTTCTTAAATTGCTGCTCAAAATCTTACAGACCCGAAAAACGACAACATTTTTGGTTGTACATGGTTGAATACCCCAAGTCTTTGAGTTACAAGGTTATCAACAAAAATCAAAACGGGCAGCTAAAAAATGTTTTAAAGTGACTTCTACATATGTAATGAAAGTTTTTAGAAAGTTGTAGGAAAATCGGCAATTACTACTTGGGTACTGTTACTTGTTAGACTTGAAATTTAAGTAAAAATAAACGGAAATAAGATTCTCCATTAGTGGCAACGGGTGACGTAAGCTTCATAGATGACATTGCTGGGCCACTGTGTCCAATAACTTTAAATGAGACCCTATAGCAAGTTTGAAACGGATTTAAAAGTTACTAGTTGGCAAGTTTGAAACGTAGTTAAAAGTTAGTTAATTTGACCTATTCAGTCATATTAATTTTGTTTGGGTTTATGGTAGTTTTAATGGATTAAATAAATAAACACTAAAATTTTAGTTCAGTCTTTAATTAATAAAGATTTAAGACCCAACTCTTATACTAAGTGTTCAAAATGCGCTTCATCTACTTCTTGACAGTAAAACATAATTTTGCTAAACTCTTGTCGTACTCGTTCAAATGTGTCAGCGGAAATAGCCCTGCATTCTTCAACAATACAATTCATTGTTTTAGAATGACAATATTGTCAGGTTCTGTAGCGTAAACCTTATATTTAAGATACCTCCACAGAAAAAAATCAAAAGGTGTGAGGTCCGGTGACCAAGCTGGCCACTCTATCGGACCTCGTCGTCCAATACATCTACCACAATATTTCTTACCCAGATAACGTCTTACTGCACCATTTTAGTGTGCAGGAACGCCATCTTTTTGAAACGTTATTTCCAAGTTACCAAATTTATCTGGATTGTCTGGATTGTGGAGAATTTCAAGAATTAACGACTTAATTGCGTTTTGTAGCATCTCCTGGTACACTTCACCGGTTAAATTAGTATTAAAAAAATACAGGCCCAAATATGGAGTTTCCCAGAAGACCTGCACATACATTTACTTTTGCTGGAAACTGTGTATGTTTTTCACGAAACATGTGAAACACGAGGATTTGTATCACTTCAGGACCTCACATTTTGAGTGTTAACATTTCCATTGAGGCAGAAAGTACTTTCGTCGCTAAAACAAATTGTTTTTACATAGTCTGGCTGTTGGCCAATTTTAATAGACATATTTTCACAGAATTCCACTCTTCGGTCGACACCCTGTGTACTGTACTTTGACTGTGGAAGAAGTAGGGTTTACTACCATTTCTACAACTATATCATTTTTTTGTCATCAAAAATTTGGTCGATCGATGCCAAACGCTCTGGCATCATTAACACTACCCTTTGTTTCAAACCTATGAAGAAGCTCCCTCCGGTAAGTCCTCGATATAGGGCGATCGGGGTACCTCTCATTAAAAATACGTTCCGCTGCATTCACTTTCACCAAGTATTAATTAAACTAAAAATTCAAGGTATAAACACCTGTAAAAACGTAGCAATATCGACGAAGTTAAAGGATCAAAAAAACGTAAAATTTTTTGATGCTAGATTTATTCTGATCTAGAATTATCCAGAGGTAGCCTTTTGAATCTGTATTAACTGAACGCTCAATTGAAATTTTAGTGTTTTTTTTTTATTTAATCCCTCAAAACTACCTTAAACCCAAACACAATTAATATGTCTCAATAGGTCTTTTAAATACCTTTCAAACGAGGTGTCACATGCCACATAGGATCCCATTTAAAGTTATTGGTCACAGTGACCATGTGACGTCATCTATGACGATTACGTCATCTGTTACCACTACTAGAGATGCTTACATCCGCTTATTTTTATTCTCCAAATTTCATTAGTCGAAGTAGGTAGACCATTCAAAATATACGAGGGGAGAGGGGACTTTTGACTAGCACCGTATAGCCATTAGATTTTACTAATTGCTAAAACTAATAAAATGTGAAAATAATGTATTAAAAAGGTATTTTTAATTCTAGATGCGTACACTTCGAAAGATTTGATATATCAATGGCAAAATGGAAAAAGCGTGAATTTTGTTCCCGGAATGACTTTATCTCAGTTTGACCTTATTAGCTCCCCATACAGAAATTTTACTCTGAAAAGGAGAGAAGGTAGAGTACACTTATCTTAACCTTTACTTTATCTTTTGCTACTGTTATTTATCTAATGTTTACATGCAATAGAATATTGAAATATAAAATATATAGACGACATTCATTTATGACACAAATTGTATATACAGTAACGTAAAGTGACATAAACTGTGATAGTTATACAGTGTGGTCCATAAGTAATAGTACAATAAGATATTGAAATTAAAAGTGGAATTCACATTTTAATAATCCGTAACTTTTTATTACTAACTATTGCAATAAGTTAAGTTTGGCTAAATCATAATATATTGACCACCCAGCATTTACACGTGTTCTCTGTACTATGACTTAAGGACCACAGCAACTAATAACACTATGACATATGACACAGCAACTAAACAAATGAGTAATAACATTGAATTGCACTTGAGTAGTCCAAACGTAAAAAAATAGTATTTATTGTTGCCGACGACAATTTAACATCAAATGCTGTCAATAATAATCGATACCAATATAACATTATTTATCGTTATTAATGCTATAATAGTGTTTTATAATCAAATATCCAACAAAGAAAATAATTCACAATAAGAAAATAATTCATTAAATTACATATTAATAAAAATAAATAAACTGTTTACTTTAATGTAGATTTTTATCGAGTAAAAATCATACCAATTTTTCACCGTTATTTTTAAAAAAAAAACACTTATAAATTGTATAATTTATGAGTTCATGTAATTCTTATGCGTATTTTAATTTATTATTTTCTCAATATAATTTACACCCCTTTTATTTTTCCATATGTTATTTTTACGAAAGTTAAATATCATAAACAATTTCCTAATATTTTTTAAACTTGATCGCTTGAGTATAACTTTCTAAATTTATTTCCTTGACATTCACATGATAATTAGAGTCACTTTACTAATGAGCGAGGATTGTTGCCTGCTGTGTCCGCGCAATTTTAGCCGTTCCGCTAGGATATATGTTTAACTTGTCTATGTTAGCTTGACGAGATAAATGCGCAGATTGGGGAAAGGGGGAGTAGTATTTGAAGCTGCTATATGTGCCTTATAGCAATGAGCATGAGAAGTTTACGAGGTTTGAACCACCCCGTTTTAGACAAACTGTACTTTCATTTTATTTTAATTTGATATAGGCGAAGCCTATGAAAGTTAATTAAAATTTGTTACTCTAATGATAATTTCAATTATGAAATTAAAAAAAAACGAATCACTGTAACGATGGATGATACGTAATATAGAGAGCAATACGTAAGTATTGCCCTCTAATGTGCATAAATCGTAATAGGACATGTTTCGATGTTGTTAACCAAATTATTTCCGTCAACCACCGTCTTTCCCGAAGCGCACTCTAACGAAAAGATCCCCGGCATTCTGCCCATCATTCACAATCAGAAAAGACAGATTCGGACTTCGACCTTATTAGATTTTTTCATTAGGCAACGAATAAGCATACCGACTAGCTAGGTACCATAAAGAAACCAAATACATAGGTACTAAGCAGATACGCTCGTTCGTTTTCATTCACCGTCTACCCGAGTCAAGATAGTTCAAATTTTGGGTAAACCTAGACAAAAATAATATAAAGCTAATTTTTGGTACAGATCATAATTGAGGTCTAAATAGTAATATACAAAAAGTCCTGGAGAATCATCCTTCCTCAACCCCCTTTTTTCGCCCCCCAACCCCCCCCCTTTTAATATTTTGGTGATTTTCTCGGAAACTATCCACTTTAAGGAAAAATTTCAAATGAGCATTTTTTGAAGCTGACAAAATTTCCCTTCCAACGACGTATTGCGAGCCCATATAGTACCACGTGGTACACACCAGTGGCGTATCAAAAGAAAGCTGTTCCGAGATTAATTGAAATTTCTTGAAGAACACGTCGAATT
Source organism: Aromia moschata (assembly GCA_029963805.1). Classification (NCBI taxonomy): domain Eukaryota; kingdom Metazoa; phylum Arthropoda; class Insecta; order Coleoptera; family Cerambycidae; genus Aromia; species Aromia moschata. Next base: position 820,126 of record JAPWTK010000179.1, read on the forward strand.
TACTGATTTTTACCAAAAACTATAAGCTTCACGAACAATACCGTTACCAAATTTTTTTGTAAGTGATAAAATTGCAAATCCATTGATGTAGAGAACGACCCTAGAACCAAAAATATTGAAACTGCTGTTTAATTTGTTTTTTATTTAGTTTCAAAACAACATTTTAAACATCTTTCTCAAGAGTAGAATCTTCTGTAACAATTTCCATAATATTATTGCATGTTTCGCCATTGCAAGGGGAACAAAATGTGCTACACTTTTGGCCTGAGTGTCTACAAGAGCATCTACCAGCACAATTGGTTTTGCAATGGCAGTAAACCAGAGAGAGAAGTGAATCGGATGCGGGAGGTAGCGTAGTTTTGACAGGCAACAATTGTCCTTCGACTAAGTTCCAGCCCCATTCAGTAGACTGTAGCCGGTTTCCCAGCCACTCTTGTACCTTAAAAAGCAATAGAAATGACACAAATACATTTTTCTTTATCCGTTGCTCACCTGAAGGTATACTCTCAGCGAATGTTGAGCACATGCTGCTTTTGTGGGCGGCAAACTGGATAGATCTAGGAGTGCAGAAGGCGATTGTCTTGCCATTACTTTATTATAAAGATGATGGCGAAGGTTATTGATATCTCCAAATTTTGGACCATCAGGATAAAGAGATCTGACAAACTCTTCCCCACATTGTATCACATTTTCTTGTAATTGATTAGGTACATTAAATATCTCGCAAACTTTATTCCTTAAGTTGGGATTTTTCTGTAACTGCATGTATACAATTGTTTTCCCTTTTCTGTATAAGGCAGATGTTTTATCGCAGCCAGAAACTGCATGAGCAAAGAGAATAACTTATTTCGTATCTTCTATTGCAGTTTGTACCTCAGTTATTGCATATACTTTTCCAGCCGTTTGGCTCGTGGCTGGATGAAGTACACTTATGCTATTATTTTGTGGTGCTCTACCAATGAGCATTGCAAGAACGTCTGTATCCGTAGCTATAACAATTACATTTTCAATGCTGATATTTAATTTGAGAGCTGTACTGACAATTAGTTCATCTGCATCATCTACAGCGTGAATGACGGTGATCCCCGCATCTTTTAAATATGCATCTAACACGGATACTTTTAATTTTTTTTTTGGCTGAAGTAATTGCGATGAACTTTTAAAAGATTCGCAAGTAGACTATCTTTTAATGGTCTTTTTAGAGAAAAATATGTTTCTTCTAAAAAAATTATACTTAGATAAAAAAAAATGAGAATAAATAGCAAAAAGTATGTTTTTTAAAAGTAACCCTTCACTTGATACGCCACTGGTGGATGGCATGTGCTACTGAATATGGATTGCGATACGTCATTGGAAGGGTAATTTCATCAGCTTTAAAAAATGCTCTCTTGACATTTTTTCCTTAAAGTTGATAGTTTTCGAGAAAATCACCAAAATATTAAAGGGGGGGTTGGGGGGCGAAAAAAGGGGGTTGCGGAAGGAGGATTCTCCAGGACTTTTAGTATGATACAATTTAGCCCTCAGGCATGATCTCTACAAAAAATCAGCTTTATATTATTTTTGTCTAGGTCAAATGCTATCTTGACTTGGGTAGTCAGTTATACCGCACTTACCGATAAAATATTTTTCAGGCGAATTTTCGGTACTCGAGGTGTCCTTCAACTTGCAGCGGCACACGGGCTACTTCCTCATTCAGGTGTATGTGCCCTGTATCCTGATCGTGGTCCTGTCTTGGGTATCGTTCTGGATCCACAGAGAAGCCACGAGCGACCGAGTAGGCCTGGGCATAACCACGGTGCTGACTCTCTCCACCATCAGCTTAGATTCGCGTACGGACCTGCCCAAAGTCCGGTACGCCACCGCGCTGGACTGGTTCCTGCTGATGAGCTTCTTCTACTGCATCGCCACCCTGCTGGAGTTCGCGGGGGTGCATTACTTCACGAAAGTCGGGAGCGGCGAGATCCCCGTGGACGAGGACGAGTGGGAAGATTGCAACGAGTCCGAGGAGGAGCTCATCGGTGACTCGGCTGCCGATCTGCTGGGTGTGGCGCACAGCAACGGCGACCGAGGAAGAAGGAGAAGGAGTTCTATAATTTGTCCAATTTATAACGTGAGTATAGTTCGCGTACTTAACCTTTAGAGGACGGGAAATCCAGTATATTGGCTCAAAAAAAAGACGGGGAAAAAAAGGTTCCCCGTCTTTTTCCAAACATCATTATTTTGGGGTTTTAGGGCCGTTAATTACGAATCTGGTAAGAATTTAAAAATTCAAGATGGCGGATCCAATATGGCGGACCACATTCTTAAATTTGCTCGAAATCGGACTGAAAACTGTACACGTGAATTTTTGAAATCGCTGATTCTCCCAAAATTTTATTTTAAAAACTCGAGGTGGCAAACTAGGCTGGGGCCGTTACGGATTTTTAATGCTGAAAAAAAAATTAATAGCAGGCAACGGCCGGCTGGAATATATAGTTGAGGTCATAAAAAAAATTTAAAAAAAAGCTTTGGAACTTGAGATGAAGGGAAGTAGTGAAATGGGGTGCTATTTAAGGGATGAAAACCGTTTTTCGTGATTTGTGGTGAAGCGTGACCTCCTAGAGAAAAGTGTTTCATACAAAAATTGTAGATAATAAAAAAAATCTAAAATCTAAAACTTCATTACCCAACCAAGTTTGCAATTGGTAATAGACTCTGTAGGAGTGTTGTGCAGCTGCTTCTTCAGTTGGAGGGAGTTTTTCCAATTTAAAAGTGGATTTGTTTATAGCTTGCTGATACAGCTCAAATCGTAATTGATTTAATGAGTTATAAATTTTCTTACTATTATAGTACATGTTTTTTATTTGTACATATAAGTTTTTATATATACTTATGTTTTTGCATTAAAATATTATGATTTATTAACATAAATATGCTAAAAAATTGAAAATAATGGAAAAAATCGAGAAATTCGAGATTAGAAAAATTTTTTTTTCGGTTTTTCTTAATTTTAAGCTGATAAATGACAATAAATCATTAACATCGACATACCATTTGAAAGTAGACATCTCGACGAAAAAAATGAGCACTAGTAGAACATCAAAATCCAAAAAAAAAATCAATAAAGTTGTTCTCCGAAGATAGGGGGGTTTTTTCGGAAAAATGGTAAAATCTCGAAAAACATTTATTTTCCATAATTGAAAAAATTCATGCTTATTATATGCACATAATTACGTACTTTCATAAAGTTTCATTTAAATTAAATAATTTTGACGCGAGAAAAAAAATAAAAACAGAAAAATCGGTTTTTCGTCATTTTCTCGTAAACTTTGAGGTTATGTTGAAAAATATTATATAGATTTTTTTTATTATCTACAACTTTTGTATGAAACACTTTTCTCTAGGAGGTCACGTTTCGCCACAAATCACGAAAAACGGTTTTCATCCCTTAAATAGCACCCCATTTCACTACTTCCCTTTATCTCAAGTTCCAAAGTTTTTTTTTTTCATTTTTTATGACCTCACCTATATATTCCAGCCGGCCGTTGCCTGCTATTAATTTTTTCATCTCAAAAAGGTAACGGCCCCTGCCTAAACCCAATATGGCGACGAAATATGTAGCTACTTGTATTTATGTAACAAGTCTATCTATAATGCAAGGCTTTATTGGACGAGTCCGGTTTATGGCCGAGCGAGCGTAGCCAGTAAGGCCATAAAGAGGGCGAGTTCAATAAAGCCTTATTATGGATGAGTTGCATACAAAGCTTTATGTTCGACTCTGCTAAAATTGAGTCATTAACGAAAAAAATTAATTAAATGACATTTTTGACATTTTTATGACTTACATATTTATTTGCAAACGTTAAAATCTGACATCGGCTCATTATTTTTATTCTATGAGAAACTAGTAAAGTGTGCTTTTTTAAGTATTGCTTGGTTACTAATGTTGTTTATTGTTTGTTTGAAAACTGTAAATGAACCAAATGGAATCGATCAGTGAAGAACCGTGTGATGAAATTAAATATATCGCTGCTGCCGTGAAAGATTTTCTATTGCCATCAAAATCCAGGGATTTATACGAAAAATCTATTATATTGACAGTTGTACATATTAATTTGAAAACGACGAAATTTGACATAATAGTAAAATAAAGTATTGTTTTTTTGCTAGTATAAAAAAGAGGTACTTTATAGCCGCAAAACTATGTCATAAATAGTCCTTTATAACATGGTCGGACATGAAGTTTTTAATTCAAACAATTGTGGAATAAAATCTCTATCTATTTGTTTTTGGCATCATTGATTAACATTTGGGGTTTTTTTTTTGGCTTTAGGTCCTATACCATGCAGCCAGGATTTGGGGGTTGCTAATGACAAAAATGATATAAAATCGTTTTGGTGACATTTGCAGTATCGTTACGAAATAAGAAAATTCAATCGGTTTCAACAAGTAATGATTTCCGAAGAGGAGTGGAATATCTAAAGATATTGATGAAAATATGAGAGTTTGTATACCGTGAGTTTTTGTTTTTCGATCGCCATCTTGAATTCCCCATTCTGATTTATAAAAATATAATATCAAATATGTAGTCGTTGATGTATATTTTTCCATTATTTCTATTATTACTATTATCCATCATTTTGAATTGTAGTCTGATTCACTATTACTAACCCCAAATCACTCCTCTACATAGCTTCATTATTATAATCCATTTTTTTTATTAATTTTATCCTCCATTTTGAATTTCACAATTCTAATAATAGATTCGTGAAGAGCGATGTCAGAACTTACTAGAACATTTTTTTTTCTATTTTTTTTCAGTCATTATTAAGTCAAATAATTGTATTTTTACAAAGTCGAAAAATTTAACATTAGCGATACCCCTCCGGACGGGAAATCCTTTATACTGGCCCGACCCATGATCACCACTTTAGCCATGATCAGTCTGTGATGTAAGATACTTTTTTTTATGCATTTTCTTAGAGGGATAATAAGCCCCAAATGCCCGTCTTCTAAAGGTTAAATATAAAAAATACGCAGCAACGGGTCAGAGGTTGAATACTTGGGTAACATTTTTAATATGGACATGCCTAATCCAAGACGACGTAAGTCCGTCCATAAGCCATGAAATAAAAAATAAATAAATCAGAAAATTGTGTAGCGGGAAAATACCATAAACATAAAAGTTGGCCGAGAAAAAAAAGGAGGTATTTCTATTCTCAATCGAATTTATAACCTTATTTACTTGTCAAGACTGTCACATCATATGACAGATATTGTCTATTTTACAAATTGTGACAGTCACTTGTCAAATGTTTGACAACCGCTTAGACATGACCGCTATTTCCATCTCACTCGTTCATAGCCAGAGTTGATGACGTTTTTTTTTTGGATGTCTATATATGCATGTACGTAGATGTGGAAAAAGTGTGTTTTAATAAACGTGCTAGTTCCGATTTTCTAATATTTTCTTCAGCCGAAATCGTGTACCTACCAGGATCAAAACATTTGGGACTCCGTAAAATTAAACATGTTTACAAACGCTTTTAATGTTATTATTTATCATAAAAAAGACATTATATATAACGCTGTTATACTAGTTGTTTGTGAGTCTTCCAATTTCTATCCACGTTCCAAAATAAATATATCCGAGGTTTATGAATTTTTTCTCATAATTTAGGTACCGTAGCACAAATAGATATATTCGTATTCGTACACAAAAATATAATGTAGCTAGAAATCCCTAGACTTGCATAAATCACAAGTGTTGTAAGGATCTCGACCGGATCCCAACATCTGTTTTATATATTTACTCGTATATAAATAAAATCTGCATGCATATATGTATACTCTACTTACTCCGTTTGTACTCAGTCTAAGTACTAAATATATTACTATTCTAGACGACGTAAACAAACGATTTTAAAGTAAAAAAAAAAACGAAGTTTAAATCATTTTTTATACATATTATCATAAAAAAAAATAACTATAGAACCAAGATTGTGTATATGTAAACTGTATGTGTGCAGTGATCTTATTAACTATTCACTCTAGCATTTATTTCCGTCTCCATTAACGTTTTCATCAGCCCAGCTGATGTGTTTAAAAACGTTTATACAAAGCGTACTTGTTAGGGTCATGGTCATCTCAATCCCAACAGTGTTTGTTCTACAAGCCTCTGCACAAGCCTGAATGTTCCGGCCTGGGCTATCGAGCTAAATAACCGCCTCTATACTGAACCATTTAGTTGTGGTGAAACTTACATAGAAGGAAAGGGATAGTTCCCTTATTTGAAGGCCTTTTATTCAATGCCCGGGAGTTTATTCGAGGCTCACACGTGTTACGGTTTTTGGATCTCATGAAACTAAAAAAATAATGTGTATTTATTTAATTATTTATATTAATTAATTTATTTATTATGTCTGTTTATTTATTTATGTGTGTATACCTGTTTTTATTATGTTGTATTTGTTTGTTTATTTACTAGTTCATAGATAGTATGCCTGAGAAAATGCCTAATTCGTATTGCAGTGGATAAGAAAGTCAAACAGTTATAGATAATGCTATATGTGTCTGAAAAAGGTAGGTAACTGGCAAAAGTGCGTATCATACAAAATATTCCTTTAAACGATAATTTTTGTTACACTAGATATAATAGGTAGTTATCGTTATTTTGGAAAGTATACATACTTTCAAATATGGCTGTAAGATCGTACGTAAGCTTAATACGTATTTTTTAAACAGTTTTCCTTAACAGGTACTTTTAATACTGCCCATTTTTGTACCTGATATTTACCCAAGATCGAAAAAAATGATCGAATAAGTAAAATTTTTTTCAATATGTTTTATTTCATACTTATTGATATTTATTTCAAAATAAATAAATACTACTAAATTATAATGCGGTTACTTTAAAGAATAAATATGTATTACATTATTTACTCCCTTTTTTCTCAGTTTTATATTTACAAAGGCAAAATTGCGTACTTTCGCTTAAAGTTTACTTATGCTTAGTAATTTAATTTTATTTATAAATATAGTTACTATAAACTTAGTAATAGCTTTAATGCCTAAATGTTTATGTACAATAATTTATGTATCTCATATATTTTTATATGCATTTGTGTAATTTATATACCTTGAATTTGAACTATTTAATCAATTAAATTTTACTAATTCGTTTTCTGTTTGTGTTACGTAGGTTTTCCATGTAGCTTTTTTATTTAGTTTTTATGTAGATTTTTATGTTTATGTTGTGTGTTATTATTACTCCGTAAATGAGTTTAACCTGTTGGGCAAATAAAGCATTATCATTATTATTATTAATTCTCACGAGAATTCTCACCCTGTACATAATAATTTTGTGTTCAGATTTAATAGAACACATTGCATATTGAATTAACCTTTGAAAATTTACTGTACTTCGATTGTTTTCTGAGTCATTCCATATAAAATCGTCTGAAAATAAAAAAAAATTGTTGCCGACCCATTTTAGATTTTGCTGTAACTTTGACGGACTCTTCTTTAGGGTCCCAAAGAACAAAATTTACGCAAATTTAATTTTTACAAACGCTCGTTTCCGCCTATTCGAATTAAAACTTTTAAAAATCGTCATTTTTATATAAGGCCGGTTTTCGACCCAAATTGGATTTGGGTGAAAAAATTTGAAAAAAAAAATCCTGTAGTATCTACTGATGAACTAAGTCAATTCCACCCTAAACGGACCACCCCCACGCCTCCTAGCTTCCCCCAACCACCCCTTAAAATAATGAAAATACCAGCACTTGGTAAGAGCATTTTCAAGATGTATGTGTATTTCTATGTTTTTGGGGTCACTGAAACCGAATGTGACCATCAAAAAATCATTTTAATTGCCCGTTTTTTCCGCTAGCACCCCCCTGGAAGTGGTCGAATCTACAATTTTCGTATAAAATCAAGATGTATGTATTTCTATATTTTTGGGGTCGCTGAAACCGAATGTGGCCATCAAAAATCATTTCAATTGCCCATTTGGGTCGGATTGACAAAAAAAGCCCGTAAAAAAAAGCATGTGGGTCACGGAGCCCACGACTGAAGTGAAACTTCATAGTGGTGCGTTACCGTAATAAATAACCAAACTCAAAAAAGCAAAAAAATCTATAAGTTCTTGGAGCGCACCACCCTGGACATCATCATCGGCATTTATCGACACCGCAAATTACATTTCTTACATAATTAAACATAAAACATTTATCTTATATCGTACTACATCCATATATAGTGGCAACGGACCGATCGACCTATAGAAGTTTCACTTTAAAAATCTACAAACATTGTTTACTAGGTTTTTGGGATTCATGATCCCGATTTTTTGATTGACGCGGCTGACTTTGAAGTTTCTAATTAAGAGGATGTAGAAGAATAAGAGGAAGGAGGAGAGTGAAAAATAAAATAAAAAGGTTGAACATGCACCTCAATGAGAGGCAAGGGGACTCACGCTAATCAAGCACCCCAAAGATAATAGAGATCTACCACGTCCACGCCGTTGTTCCTGGGTCGCGCCAAGAGTAGTACCGAATCATAATTACGTCGACCTACGTTGACGTTTATAACATAGATACTATAAACGGCGAATCGACTTTGGATGGTTGAAATGTTAAGCTCTTTGCCCATGGGAACTTTGGTTCCCCTTCTTTTTCCAAGAGCGTCAGCGCAATTTACCGAGACATAACTTCCATATGAATCTTGCTGGGTTCTTTCTAATGATTGTGAGGGCATTCAATGTTAGGGGGGTAATTGAGTAGGTGGACATTATTTCGTGTAGTTATATTCGGTTTCAGCGACCCCAAAAACATAGAAATACACATACATCTTGAATTTATACGAAAATTGAAACTTCGACCCCTTCCAGGGAGTGGTAAGGGGGTGCTAGCGGGAAAATGGGCAATTAGAATGATTTTTGATGGTCACATTTGGTTTCAGCAACCCCAAAAACATAGAAATACACATAGGTACATCTTGAAAATACTCTTACCAAGTGATGGTATTTTCATTATTTTGAGAGGTGGTTGGGGGAAGCTAGGAGGGGTGGGGTGGTCCGTTTAGGGTGGAATCGACTTAGTTCATCAGTAGATACTACAGGAATTTTTTTTCAAATTTTTTCACCCAAATCCAATTTGGGTCGAAAACCGGCCTTATCGACCCTCCCCCTTTAGCTCTAAAATGTTTCCTTTTTAAGATATCTACCCGCTTGAGGCGGCATTTTGAAGGGGAAATATGGCAGTTTTAGTGTAAATATCAAAAATTCGATCAGTCAAAACCTCCGAATAATGGCAGCGTGTTAAAATTGCGTGTTTTTTACTTATTTTTTGTGAATTTTAATCGACTCTAGCGTTTTGACTGTTTAGAGTAAGCAGCTTATGTTACTCAGTAATTAAATGTACATGTCATAGACGAAATACAGCCACGAGTCGACCCGAGCAGCTCACTCCTTATAAAAAAAAAACTTTACTTGAAGTTTCGAACCTATAGTTCTTAGCTTTAATTTCAAGTGACTGCACCGCTCGTTTTGTTATTTTCATGTTTAGTGAATGTGCAAGTGGTTTTTTTATAGCGAAAATTGACCTAATTTTTTTTATTCATGCTTACACTAAAACTGTCATCTTTCCCCTTCAAAATGCCGCCTCAAGTGGGTAGATATCTTAAAAGGGAAAAATTTTAGAGCTTTTGATAAAGCATAAAAATGACGATTTTAAAAAGTTTTAATTCGAATAGGCCGAAACGAGCGTTTGTAAAAATTAAATTTGCGTAAATTTTGTTCTTTGGGACCCTAAAGAAGAATCCCTCAAAGTTACAGCAAAATCTAAAATGGATCGGCTTCTTCAATTAAACGATTTCATATGGAATGACACTTCTTTTACTTTTCAGAATAGCGCGCTTCACTATGAAAGTCGAAAAACGTCGTTAACGTCGAATGCTCAAGCACCCCCGCCTCCACCAGTTCGACTGACGATGGAAAGAACTACTCAAACCGAGAACAGACTACCCAGATGGAAACAGTTCTTGTATTGTTTAAAGGGAGACGACAAATTTCGAAAACAACGTCAGAGGGAAGCTGCAGCTGCCAGTAGTTCTGGTAAAATATTACATTTTGTACAGTGTATTCCTAATGTTGCATGCGCAACGTCAGAAAGGTTGTCATGGAAAATTCTGAAATAACTGAATATCAATGTATTATACCAAGTGACGTTGTGCAACATTATATTTGAATTCGTGTTCTGACCTTTTAAGGCATCAGTCAATTAGAGAACAGCTTCGGGAACTTTTTGGTAAGGGGTAATGGGTCTACATTTTGATACCAAAAAATTGGACCTACTATTATTTCAACTTACTATTGTGGTTATAGTTATATCGCAGCTAACCTGTGGTAGAAAAACAATTAAAAAGCAGCTGAGAAATCAAACGGATTTCACTGTTTTTCTTTTTTTAAATACTGATCCTGATTTTGAAACAATAATTTTCAAATTACATATTTGTAATTATCATGTCCAAATATATTTCTCTATACCAATCAATAGATGTACTCGTACCTATATACATATACGTCCATATTTACATTTTTCATAAAAAAATATTTTATTACATATATCTGAAGAACCTACTTTGTTGGCAAAACATTTATGTCAAAACAAATTAGTGAAAATCAATAAAAAAAAAAGTTTCGTTAACATAAATTTTCATCAAACAAAAATGTAATCTTTAAGTTAATCAATTTATTAGAGAAATGTTTATCAAAATTGGTCGTATATGAATTTTAGTTCAAATCCATAGCATCTAAAATCTTATGGCTTTGTTTAGCGTCAAAATTAAATTCACTATTTCCATTTTTAAACTGCTGTAGAGTTGAAAAAAATCAAAATTTAGAAAAGAAATTTAGAAAATTTGTTTTTATTCACATCATAATTAAGATTAATGTGTGTGTATTAGTTATAATTTTTGTAACTTTTGGAGGTGTAAACTCTAATATCTTCCACTCAAATTGCCTTTTAGGCCTAATATTAACTCCTTAATATTAAATATAACATTCATATTATAATATAATATTCGGTAATAGTATTCGACTGAATATTATTTAGTAAAATGTATGTTTCTTTTTTCAAAATAAAATAAGGTATGAATATTTTTCGAATAATTATGTTTTAAAAACGATCTTGGATATAAATAAATAAGAAAAATGTGCTAAAATATTTAAAAAAATTTAATGTTCACCTTTGCCATTTATTACAAATTTTAACTTAAACATTTTTTCAGGATCCCATCACGGCCATGTAAGACATATAAACAGTGTGTCTTTGATAGACAGAGCTGCAAGAATATTGTTTCCAGCTTCTTTTGGATTTTTTAACCTATTTTACTGGATGGTGTATTTTATGACACAAGAGAATTTTAAATGGGGAGATACCAAATTAAATCCTTTAAACCACTAAACTACTGTATTAATAATTCGTTGATTATTGCCAAATAAATAACGTATACATAGAAAGTATAATCATAATATATTTGAACTGTTATTTGTTGTAAGAACAGGTAACTGTAGCTTATATTTTTAAAATAAAAATAAATATTTACTTCAAAGATATAAGTAATACACATTTCATTCAACGCGCAACTAACAATAAGTATAGTAGCATATTATATACAGTTTATACCAATTAATTACTGTCAGATGAAAAAGAACAATCAACTAAATTTGCCCAGAAAACTCAATGACGAATCATTGCTGGTTCCATTCAACAAAGATTCAGTTATTATTTTTCGTTTGACACTGGAGTTACCGAGCCTAAATACGGTCCTGTCAGATAGCAAATAGTACCTACTAGGGTTCTAACCACAGATCTTATTATTTTATATACAGTACGAATCACCCTAATCCGTACATAGCAGAATGAAGAGGAACTGGTAAGAACTTCTATCTTGAAGAGATGCCACCACCGCCTAAACATGAAGTGAGAAGCAATCACGATACAATCGTGAACGCAGGCGTGCGGCAGGCATTCGGTTTGTCGGTAAAGCTATTTGGGTTGAAAGAAATAACATTTTATATTTTATTCTGGTCTAGATCCTGATTAAAAAAGTGTGTTATTACGAGAATATTGTGGAAGCACTACATACATTCTCAAAAAATAAAAAAACGGATATTTATCAGATTGCTGAAAAAGTTTAAACAATTAAATGGTATTTTGGTGGTCGGTCTGTAAGGGATATTAAAGCCTTTTTTTAACGAACAATTTCCCAATAGGTCATCTCCAACAATATCAACGATTAATCGGATCATTAATAATTTAATGGTTGCGTTTCACCTAGATCCCATAGAAAAAAATACAGTCCCGGTAAATGACGAGGTCGAACAGAGAGATATATGTAACTATTTTGGCTACTCACAATCCAACATTGTCTTCTAAGGCAATGGCTGAAATTGTAGATTCAAGTAGCTGCACAGTAAGACGGGTCCTTAAAAAATTAGGCAGAAAGCAGGGCTAAATTTTGATCATGTCTGGTTTCAACAAGATGGATACCCCGTCCATGTTGGTATGGCAGTTCAATTTTGGAACGCTAATTTTCTGAACTGTTTACTAGGTGGACAAGGAACCATCTTGTGGCCGACGAGATCTCCTGACCTAAGACCCAAATGACTTTTTTTTGGAGGGTATATCAATAGTGAAATACATACATATATGGCTTTACGGAAGATATGGCTAACACTTTACCAGAACTTCGAGACAAATTAACGGACATGTTCCTTAATTAATCCTAATATGTTGTCTAAAGTGTGACAAAAATTTTGGGCGCCTATTTGAATATTTACTATAATTGCATTTCTTTTCCATACTTGACTTGTTAATTTTAATATTTGCAAGATCGGACTTGTAATAACGCGCTTTTTAAGGTCGAATCTTTCGGCCTATATTAACTTTACACAAATAATTATTCAATATTGTCATTTGCAGTGGCGGTGCGTGATATTTCAGTTAGCCATATCTTGAAAAGGACGCATGGGACCCACTTCACTTTTTAGGTGATGACTATACACCTCTTGCAGAAAGGATTTATAGTGAAAAAATCGTCAGCAAAGTTTGCGAAAAAATTTTCAAAAACACTGGAGCACTCCCTGGGTTCTCAGTAACGCTCTGTGGAATATTTGCAGTATATTTTTTTTCATAATCTAGAAACAAGTATAAGGAGACGTTTTTCGATTTGTTACAAAATATATTTGTTTCAAAAAGTTATGGCCATTTTTATTTTAATTTTATAGGAACATTTTGTTTCCCAAAATTTTGGGAAACAAAATTTGGGAAAGAAAATTTGGGAAAGAAATATTTTGTAACAAATCGAAAAACGTCTCCTTATATTTGTTTCTAGATTATGAAAAAAAATATACTGCAAATATTCCACAGAGCGTTACTGAGAAACCCAGGGAGTGCTCCAGTGTTTTTGAAAATTTTTTCGCAAACTTTACTGACGATTTTTTCACTATAAATCCTTTCTGTAAGAGGTGCATAGTCATCACCTAAAAAGTCAAGTGGGTCCCATGCTACGTTTTCAAGATATGGCTATTTTTTTTTTTTTTTTTTTTAATATAGTTTTTGAATTATAATTTTCTGAATCCAACGATACCAAATAAGTGACATTTCAAACGTCAATATTTTTTACAATTATAATTTTTAGTTTTCCATTTAAGTGGGCTTGACGGTTCCGATTTATTCTAAATGACCCATGTAATGCTACAAAAAATCAAAATCCCGTCAAAAATACTAAATTATGTGATGTATGAGCAAATAAAGTTCAGCAAATCATTTCTCTTAGCTGTAATTTTGTTTGTATTTATCGCACATATTAATACGACATAAGAATAAATTACTTATTAATAGTAATAATAAATTGTACTACGGTACCAATATAGTTCCATTTGAAAAAAAAAATGAGTTCTGCTCCAAAAACGATTTTGATTTTTTTTAGCAACTTTATTTGCTCATAAATCACATAATTCAGTATTTTTGACGGGATTTTTATTTTTGTAGCATTACATGGGTCATTTACAATAAATCGGAACCGTCATGGCCCACTTACATGGAAAACTAAAAGTTATAATTGTCAAAAATATTGACGTTTGAAATATCACTTATTTGGTATCGTTGGATTCAGAAAATTATGCAGGATTCAAAAATACAATATACAAATAATAATATACAGGGTATTCCATTTAAAAATCGAAAGTTAGTGTCACTTCCGGCGAAACCGGAAGTGGAAAAATCACTTGTATGTCAGACAGTGCCGCTTATTCTGTATATAGGATATCCCAAATTTTACTCAATTATCTTGAAAACTAAAGGAGAAAAGGGGGATGTACTATGATCCGGTTACACCCGGTATTGGTATATGTGTTTTAGCTTACATACGTATGTACGTAAAATCATTGACAAATGACCAGTAGCGGTGCGTGATATTTCAGTTAGCCATATCTTGAAAACGACGCATGGGACCCACTTCACTTTTTAGGTGATGACTATACACCTCTTGCAGAAAGGATTTATAGTGAAAAAATCGTCAACAAAGTTTGCGAAAAAATTTTCAAAAACACTGGAGCACTCCTGGGTTCTCAGTAACGCTCTGTGGAATATTTGCAGTATATTTTTTTCATAATCTAGAAACAAATATAAGGAGACGTTTTTCGATTTGTTACAAAATATTTTTGTTTCAAAAAAGTTATGGCCATTTTAATTTTGGGAAACAAAATGTTCCTATAAAATTAAAATAAAAATGGCCATAACTTTTTGAAACAAATATATTTTGTAACAAATCGAAAAACGTCTCCTTATACTTGTTTCTAGATTATGAAAAAAAAATATACTGCAAATATTCCACAGAGCGTTACTGAGAACCCAGGGAGTGCTCCAGTGTTTTTGAAAATTTTTTCGCAAACTTTGCTGACGATTTTTTCACTATAAATCCTTTCTGCAAGAGGTGTATAGTCATCACCTAAAAAAGTGAAGTGGGTCCCATGCGTCGTTTTCAAGATATGGCTAACTGAAATATCACGCACCGGTACTGGTCATTTGTCAATGATTTTACGTACATACGTATGTAAGCTAAAACACATATACCAATACCGGGTGTAACCGGATCATAGTACACCCCCTTTTCTCCTTTAGTTTTCAAGATAATTGAGTAAAATTTGGGATATCCTATATACAGAATAAGCGGCACTGTCTGACATACAAGTGATTTTTCCACTTCCGGTTTCGCCGGAAGTGACACTAACTTTCGATTTTTAAATGGAATACCCTGTATATTATTATTTGTATATTGTATTTTTGAATCCTGCATAATTTTCTGAATCCAACGATACCAAATAAGTGATATTTCAAACGTCAATATTTTTGACAATTATAACTTTTAGTTTTCCATGTAAGTGGGCCATGACGATTCCGATTTATTGTAAATGACCCATGTAATGCTACAAAAATAAAAATCCCGTCAAAAATACTGAATTATGTGATTTATGAGCAAATAAAGTTGCTAAAAAAAATCAAAATCGTTTTTGGAGCAGAACTCATTTTTTTTTAAATGGAACTATATTGGTACCGTAGTACAATTTATTATTACTATTAATAAGTAATTTATTCTTATGTCGTATTAATATGTGCGATAAATACAAACAAAATTACAGCTAAGAGAAATGATTTGCTGAACTTTATTTGCTCATACATCACATAATTTAGTATTTTTGACGGGATTTTGATTTTTGTAGCATTACATACATTTAGAATAAATCGGAACCGTCAAGCCCACTTAAATGGAAAACTAAAAATTATAATTGTAAAAAATATTGACGTTTGAAATGTCACTTATTTGGTATCGTTGGATTCAGAAATTTATAATTCAAAAATGCAATAATATACAGGGTGTTCCATTTAAAAATCGAAAGTTAGTGTCACTTCCGGCGAAACCGAAAGTGGAAAAATAATCACTTGTATGTCAGACAGTGTCGCTTATTATGTATATATGATATCCAAAATTTCAATTAATAATCTTGAAAACCTAAAACTAAAGGAGAAAAGGGGGTGTGTACCATGATCCTGTTACACCCAGTATACCCTTCTCAAACAACTATCCGCATACGCTATGCAAGTATCTGAGGTAGCGCCACCTGTAGGTTAGGGTAGACAAAATCGAGATTGTTAGTCAGCTGAAACGCAACACAGTACACGTGAGAATCATAAACGATACAATGGATTTTACTCCAAATGAATATACACTCGAACCCCTCTTATTTCACCTTCGCTTAATTCACATCCTCTGTTATTTCACCACGTTTCCCCCTATTAGGTCGCGAAACCGTCCCGGTTAAGTCGCCGCCTGTAAAAGTTTTAGAACTACGTTTGGAAATTGGATTCTCGCATGAATATGTACAATTTTTATTGAAAAAAATGATTGTGTAATACATTTATTGATTTAAAATAGGTTAGGTGTCTTTTAAAAATATTTAAACTTTAAAATATTCATTCAAGTGGAAAATTGAACTTTGTCACGCACGACTGGGTATACTTATATTGATTTTTCGTTCAGTTGGCTCATTTTTCGTTATAACAAGTGCTGTGGTATATCTCTAAATATTTCTTTTTGCAGTTAAAACACAAAAAAAGTTGAGGTTATGATCGCGACTTAAGAGAGGCAAAATTTCGCTACTTAAGCGAGGTAATGATGCACGGATTTGGCGACTTAAGAGGGGTTCGAGTGTAATTTGATTTTACTCCAATAGTAACCGTGCGAATAGGTACTGTTCTGTTGTTGACTGTTTCAATAGGGAACGCAAAAATCCCGAAGTTCAATTTTATAAATTCCCTTCCAAGCCATGGAAAAGCGAACGGAAAAAAATGGATTACTTCTGTACGACGAGAGATGTAAGTAAATGTGTTTATTTAGTTATAATTTTTGTTTGAGAATAAAAAAGACTGTTGGCCGCATGTGTTTAAGAAATATTTTTTTTAGTTAGAGTTGCTAAATGCAACACATAATAAGTATATTCATGTTTTGATTTATTGAATAATAAATGCAATTTTTTAGAAAAAAATAAAAAGATTTGGGAACCATCGATCGATTTGTATTTAACTGCAGTATTTATTAAAAAAATAATATTTTATGATTCGAAAATTGGAAAAATAAAATTACCTCTTATAATTGTTACTTTATACATGTTTTTGTTATTTTTAGTGCTATTAACACCCGGGGTTTCCGTTAAAACACGTCCGACGTATTTCCGATCTTGAAATTCACATAATAATATATGTATGTTCTTCGACTTCACTGACAAACTGACATAGAAACTTTCAAGTAATTTTTTACCTTTTGATAAATGTTTTCGTCGAAATACGCTTGTACTTACTTCTTGAAACCCGCTTTTTATTATTACAACCATTTTTTACGTCTATCTTTATATTGAATAAAAAATAAACTCGATCTCGTATCCTTACTCTATGTTTCTGTGGAAGCCACAACTTGCATCGCAATCCCGTATTAAAAAAATCCGATCGGTGGCGCGACAGCTTCGAGCTAGAGATACTTGCATAAATCATACACTCGAACACCCCCTTAATTCACCTTCGCTTAATTCACATCCTCTCATATTTCACCACGTTTCCCCCTATTATGTCGCGAAACCGTCCCGGTTAAATCGCCGCCTGTAAAAGTTTTAGAACTACGTTTGGAAATTGGATTCTCGCATGAATACAATTTTTATTGAAAAAAATGATTGTGTAATGCATTAAATATGGACGCCTAACCTTTAAAATAGGTTAGGTGTCTTTTAAAAATATTTAACCTTTAAAATATTCATTCAAGTGGAAAATTGAACTTTGTCACGCACGACTGGCTATACTTACGTTTATTTTTTTGTTCAGTTGGCTCATTTTTCGTTATAACAAGTACTGTGATATATCTCTAAATATTTCTTTTTTGCAGCTAAAACACGAAAAAGTTGACGTTATGATCGCGACTTAAGCGAGACTAAATTTCGCTATTTAAGCGAGGTGATGATGCACGAAGAGGGGTTCGAGTGTATATGTAATACTCCTTATATTGCTAGAAGGGTCTGGAGATTGCCGAAATCACCACGGTGCAGACATATATGCGTCTCTCTCTCTCTCTCTCTCTCTCTCTCTCGTAACTACTTCGAGTCTTACGCGCATGCCCGAGAATTAAACATCCAGTCACACACAGCCAATTGCCCCACCAGACGCGTGACGCTTGCGCACAACAGGTCAAGTAGTCATTTGCTGTCTCACTTACCCCGTGACACTTCCACTTACGGGCACCAGCAATATAGGAGTATTAGATATATGGCATAAATAACATACGCCATATTACTAAACAAAAACCAATAAAGAAACCAAATAAGAAGGTTCGATTCCACGTTGATTTATGAAAATACGCATACTAGCACCATCTGCTTGACATCTGGATTCAAAAAAAGTTTTTAATTACAGAAAACTACAATTCGATTAGATCTTTCCTGAAAATCTGTGAGATTGGATGTAGTTTTTGCCTTATTATTTTTCATATGTAGCTACACGCAGTGCTTCACAGCGCCATATAGAGCACCACATTCAAGCTACCGAAGCGAAGCGCTTCCAGGTAAAGCGAGTGCCTCGTGTGAACGCAACCCTGAACCACCGAGATTTAGAGACTAGAGGGAATGCATTAAATTTGCCCAATATGTAAAAATTGGTATAAAGATAGTCCTACCAATATGGCGGGCTTGCCAGATGTGTACTTAAAATTTTTAGGGGCTACGATTTACAAAAATTATATGGCATCAATTTTAAGAGTAAAATATTTACAGATGAATTACTATCTTATATACTATCAAACTGTAAGTTAAAAAAAGGCATGCATTCAAAACCAGACAGGAGCAAGCTTGTCTAGTTTTCTATAAAGAAATTCTTGGAGACCTAGATTAAATACACAAATGGATAATACTATCAAACTGTAAGTTAAAAAAAAGCATGCATTCAAAACCAGAAAGGAGCAAGCTTGTCTAGTTTTCTGTAAAGAAATTCTTGGAGGCCTAGATTAAATACACAAATGGATATAACAGTATTTGTATCCGTCATTTAAAAATTAAGATTTGAAAAATCACACTTCAAATGATAACGAATAATTCAAATTTTGAACTAACGAGATGTCTAAAATTACTTTAATGAAGAGTAATAATATATAGACATAGTAATAAAACCAAAAACAATGTATTATCCGTTAAATTTTTATTTACAATGTAGTAGAAACATTTATATAAAACATGTATAATAAAACACGAGGCCTCTTGAAGTTGATGGTACAGATACCTCTTGAAATTATGATTCCTCCATAACATTCACCACTTCTGTGATTTCACTACTCATTTGTTTTGCCTCACTTATTGAAGATGGCGATGGACTACATTCCATTGGCTCATCATAATTTACTGGTGCTAATAAAAGCATTGGAACATAATTTTCTCTTAAACGTACAATGCCACACGCAGAAGTTCTGTCAAAGCACTCTTCGGCGAAATGATCTAAGCAAACAACTGCTTGTTTAGAAAGTGAAAGTCATTGCATGCGTCCCATCGTTAACAATCAAGTTGACCGTCTCGTTTCATTTTTCAGCAATCTACAAACAGAAATAGAATATTATAGAAAATGTGTTAACATCATCAAAGAAAGAATTAATTATATACATAGGACAGCATATTGTCATCATCAAAAACATACTCTAATAAAATGGAAAAAAAACTTATTTTCTGAAACACATTATATTGGTCCTAGTAAAAATTACGTCTTTAATCACTATAATATTAAGCAATTTTAAAGTAAATACCAGACAAAAATTGTGCCAACTTTTGATACTGTATAAGAAATAAAATTATTTGTAAAGAGGCCAATACAATACTTAATGTCAAATACGGACCTGTGAAATGTCACTCCCGGCTTATTTTCCTTATTTGTCTGGCTCTTGCCGCAGTCCTGCACTATACACTTTCTCATAATGTTTGGTTTTTAAAAAGACAGATAACTATTCAAATAAAACGCAAATTTTACCACACAAAACGAAATACAATCAAAAATCACTTCGCAACACTTTGCCTCGTTTACGGTACCGCCAATATGGCCGATTGACATTAGGCATGCCAACTCAGAAATTTGCGCATTCCCTCTAGTCTGTTATAAACACGGGGCTGAAAGTTGGATAGCAGATATCGCAACATCATGCCACCCGACCTTGTCTCTTGATTTAGTAATGTTTGATGTAGACAACTTTGGCCCTACTGCTAAAAAGAATGACCGTAAAGTAGCATAGTGAAATACAATTCTCATATGTGCAAGAGAGATGACAATAGTGAACAATTTTAATGTTAGTTAATTTTGTGTTATATGTATGGCAGGATGAGTCTGTGTTTATTAATTTTCATATTTTCATCATTTCTGTTGTGAGGGAGAATGGTAAGTTATTCTTTAAATCATCTAAATAAAGATCCTGTAGGATATTTCCATGTTTAATATCGTAGGAATAACATTGTTTCTTAAGAATAATGTTTAAGGTTGTATTTATTGCATAAGTAATACTATTTGTTCATCTAAAATTGTGATTATAGCCGGCCGGCATTTACAAATTTCAACCATGTAATATTTATTACTTTGTTAGATAAATATTAACTAAATCTACTTTTGTAGTGAGGACGGACGTACTTTAACATTGTCAAAATACTATCTACTACATGTAAACAGCAGGTAAGTTTTTTTGCATGTAATAAAAAATATTTTACATTTGTACTAAGCCTGCAAAATTTATAAATTCTCTAGCGACGTAGAGACATGTAATGTTTGGAAAAATATATGTAAAGTAGATCGAGAACATTGTAATTCTTTCCGTATTTGTCACGATCACTTTGTAGCTACGGATTTCTTAGACTCCGACCATAAAATTTTGAAACCAAAATCTTTTCCGAAACCTCCCTCTAGTAAAAATTTCTTGTCTACCATCACATCCAGTTTTTTAGAAAAAACTATAGTTATTGATGGAAGTAACATTATGAAAAGTTCATAGCACAGCTAAAACTAATGTCAATAATCAACAATGTTATTCAACAATGCTTAATGATACAAGTGAATATTCATTTTTAATTGACAAATCAAGTGGTATTTTGACACAAGCTGGTGTATCTGAAAAAGGCTTAAACCACCACGAGTCAATAATGTATAAAGTCCATCGTAATGTTACTGCCAATTTTTTTTAGAATAATTTCATTTTCGTTGTTTATACCTGGTATTACGTAATTTGCAGAACTTGTTTTTAAATCGGGATAATACTCGCGATTTATATCTTTTATATCGTTTTTTATTGTGAAATAGCTCATCATTCATAGTTTCGGTTAAAATTTTATGCATTACGTGTTACTATAAGTATAACAGCCCAATTTTTTCCACATCGCGGTCTCACCATCTTGACGAAACCTAAATTTTAGGTGGATGAGGTGGCTTGCGTGTTCCAATGATACTACGAGCTAAGCCAGCAGTAGCATGCAATGCTACTGGTAGGGTCACCCATGCTGGACCAGTCAAAGGGAAGGAACCTGACTAAGAGTGATACAAACAGCTTTATACTATAACATCTAATGGTATTGTTCTGTAAATCATGTTCTATTGTTATATCTTGTTAATAAATGTTTTTCTAATTTTTTTTATTTCTAATAGTGAAAATACAATTTTATAACTGAAAACATCAAATATCAGAGATAAAATTATTATTTTTACTTTTAAACCTTGAATGCTATGTGAAATTAAGGGAAAGAGTTCCTCCCTAATTTGAGGGAGGGTGCTTTTCTTAATTTTACAAAGTATCAAGTTTTAAAAGTAAAGATATAAAGAAGTAAGTATTTTTAAAAAGCCCGCTCTGTGCCTCCTAGAACTGTCAGTTGTGTTGCCATCAATTAAGCAGTAGGTAGCGCTTCTTATACTATATGTTTTGTGGTTATAAATCTCGATGCCCTGGCTTGTCCAAGAGGAAGAGGAAGAATAATTAAAAATACATATAGGTTATGTGTATTAGAGTCTCAAAATTAGTTTATTCTATTAGGGATTAAAAAACATAACTAATAGTAAATGTGTTTGGTTTAAAATATGGCTGTAATTAATATTTCCCCAAGTTTAAAGTCAATACTGCAAATTTGCAAACCTCTACTATTGGTACATGCTGATAAAATACACAACTCGGCTGTAAATTATGCATGGACTAATGAACCTCAACCAGGCCCCAAAAAGTGGTTGAAATATAATGAAAAGATTTATCCCCCACAATCTCCTGATGAGGAACCACGACCAGCAGTAAGTCTCAAAAAAAAATGGTTTATTTGAGCAACGAGTTAATTTCTTTTGGTTACAGTTTGTATGTCATCAAAGAACAAATATTAAATATAGTCCATGGAAAATGTGGTATATAGCTTCCTTTATAAGGGGAATGCCAGTTGATGAAGCAATAAGGCAATTAAAATTTATACTAAAAAAGGGTGCCAAAGATGTAAGAGAAACTATTGAAGAAGCCAAGGAATTAGCTGTTAAGGAACACAATGTTGAATTTCCCAGTAATATGTGGATTGGTAACTACCACTTTTTCTTATTTACTTGCCACATTTCTTTAACTATACCGCAGTTATATTTTTAAATGCAATAGTACCCCAGAGTTACATATTAGGTGATACTGAGAAGCACTATGTAAGTTGGTACAAAATACGACATTTAAAATATTTGTATGAAATGACTTGTGTATACTCGGGCCACGAATCAGCCATTACACGTCATCAATGACGTTTTTACATCACAATCCATAGCAACCCCAAATAAATACAAAATTGAAATAAAAATTGTAATATGTAAGCCAATAATACAATTTTTATTATCAATTGTGTTTTAACGGTTGGTATGACGCGGTGGAACAGTTTACACAGCGAACTGCTTGCTAAAATTCACCTTAGTCTTTGAATAGTCATTAACCTCATTATTTTTATTATTATTTGTGTGCCGATCTATTTGTATTCTTTTAAATAGAAATTTATATTCTGTTAAATATGAAATAATAAAATAATTTGCAAATAATCATATACACAATCTTATTGTATTGTGTGTTGTCTGTTAATTAGGCGCAAAGCTGTTTTGAAATTATCATATACATTTACTAGTAGTTCTGCGTCACAAATGGGTTGTGACGTGAAATGGTTGATTGGATCCCTCAAGTATATGCATAAATTTATGTAAGTCAGGGTATTACTGTATTCATAACAAAAATTGGATAAATGCCCTTGTGTGCACAAATGAAGATCTAAAGGGGTGTTTGTGTATGAAATCTTTATTACGATACACCTCTGCTATTCCTCCATTGCCACAAAACTGCTATTTCCCACTTATCTCTCTTTACACATGTAAAGACAAAGGACCAAATGTTACGCTAAATCAAAATACTTTTAAAACTACTTGATCTGAGCTTATGGTAGTATATATGACAGAATATTTACTTTTTTCCATGTTTTCCACATCTCATTGACATTGCAGTAACTACATTGGTGGAATATCAATTCGTATAGTTTATTGGGTATAATTTGGAAGATTGGAAGAGTCATTGGACAATCTTTTGTTTCAGCTGAATCCATGGTTGGAAAGGGTGTAGTAATAAAAGGTTTACGAAGGCATGCTAGAGGAAGACCTGGTATTGTAGAATATTTTCATTGCCACTATTTCGTAAGACTAGAAGAAGGGAAACCCCCCAAACATTACTATCAACCTGCTCCAAAACAACCACATGAGCAGTTGGAGGACTGGGTAAAGAAAATGAGGCAAAGGAAAATTATAAGCTCACTGTAGTTACTTTATTTAAAGCTTAACGACATGAGTAAAAAACTAAAAATAAATTAATAAATAAATATATGTATTACCATTATTAAGAACATTGTATATTGTTTTTTAAGTACTACTAAATAAGTAAGTCAAGAGTTCAGGTTTACTCATCTCCCTCTTATACTTCTGAACTATTTCCTGTATTTTCAGTCTTCTACGGACATGTGGTGGCTGATAACTAAAATAATAAAAAAGTAGTTACACGCCATCATCAAGTGAGTACTTGATTCAATTTCAATGATTATTTATTTACATTAAAACAAAAATTGAATGAGAAATATAAAATTAGGTGATGATTTGGTTAGATTAGTTAGGTGAAAAAAGTTAAAACATGCAAACAACTACTATAAAGAAACAAGTGAAAGACAATTGTAATGCTATGTTCAACAATTTTATTCAAGTAAAATTCTAGATTAACTCAGAATAAAACGATTTTTATTTTGTTGACTAAAAATTTCTTATACTGAATAGCAGTAATATGTACAAAATTGAGATAAACAAAATCGTAATTATGTTTTTTACCCACTACGAAAGTCGGGTATCCAGAGGCAGAGATACATCCTTATGTCCGCATCTTTATAATTCAATAGTGCCCAACTATAACATTCATTCTTAACCCCATTATATTTGCGATACTAAGAAACATCAACAACGAAGCGCAAAAATCATTGAAAGCAAAATAAATTATATGTAAAACAAATGTTTTTCAGAAACATTAATATACTATTGGCATTGTAATATTCAGTATGTTTTGAAAACTATATTGCTAACGAAGGTGTTCCTCCTATAAAAGACTGAATAGATATGGAAATATACCTATCAGAGTCCAGACGTCGTCTGCGAGCCATATTAAGGGCAGTATGCCTCACAAGAGGACCTAACGATCTTCTACTGACCACCATTCCATCCACCAAGGGAGAAGCCAAACCTACCCGCCCAGATGGTCCTTGTAAGTGAACCCTTAGCAAAGCTGTTGATAATAAATGTAAATATATCACTAAAACTTCACCAGTTTTCGGAACTGATCCCTCTTTCTAAACCTGTATTCATACAATTTAACAACTCGCCTAAAATAAAAAGATATTACAAAAAAAAAGTAAAGTAATAAACATAATCTTATATACTTATTGGTAAATTAAGATGATCTTCAAAACTTTCCAACCAAACCACCATAATTTTTGTATTAGTGTGCGGATGGATGTTAGAACGGTGTCCTGATCTTTTCGGTGGTACAGGCTGTTTATCCAAATCAAGGCTTAACGTCCTTTTATCTCTGTTATTGTCTGACCAACTCTTATCACCCCAAGCTATGAAAGTATAAACGGTAAACCTATATGTATGTATTCTTAATAATAAACATAATACTAATTACTAATTTTTAAACATTACACAAAGATTTTTTCAAAACACTTACAAAATAGGCTGCTAGTATTAAAACTAGGCTGGTCTGCTTGAGAATTGTTTGCTTTAAATTGGGAGGGGACAACGAAAGCAATTTCAGACAGCGCATCAGCCCAATAAAGCACATGAGTAGATCCATCATAGAGTTTTTGTTTTTGTATCGTAGTTTGCTCTGTGGCCACTGATACCTTCCAACTAGTTGTAGTGTGACCAGTCCATCCTAAAATAAATAAGTTTTTTGTTGATGCTTCATTTACTTAGTCGTTCAATTCTGAAATAAACTATTAAATGCATGTACTACCTGGATGATTATTAACCTCCACAGGCCACCCTAGACTATGTATGAATTCCGTGAAAAATGGAGAAATTGTATTCTCATTTAAAACATTGCTCACAATGTCTTGAGCCTGTGTCTGTTGAGATCTAACATAAAAAATGTGTACCGTATCACATGTTCTAGGACTCATATTATCGAGGAAAGTTAGATCTTTGCAGAAATCTGTAGCACTGCTATCAATAGCTGATAAATTCGAACCATTTTCTGAATTATCCTATAAGTATGGAATTAATATTTAAAAGTTCTGTTCCCTGGAAACTAAAAAAACTTGTGATTAAATATACCTCTGGGTCTTCAAGTGACAGTAGCCCGAAATGCGAGAGAAATAATCTGGCTGTTTGAAAATCGTGACATACAGGAGGTGGAGTGCACTCTTCCAGAACTGCAGCGGCCTGTTGTTTCCCTATATTTGTTTCCACAGCAGTCTGACGGCCCATCAACTGAGCTAGCATCTCGGTTTCTTGTTTTATAGCCTCGTCATGGGATAGTACCGATTCTAATGAAGGAATAGACTGATCTCTGGAGAAAAACATATGATAAGAGTATATATTCAGAGTAGAGGATATTTCATTTTATGGGAGAGAGCCTACAGGCAATAATATGGGAGGAGCTTATTCGTAGCTTTAGTCTAGCTAGGAATAAGCTACTATCTAGGGATTAATGGAGGAGTAAAAAACCACTTGTGGATGGTCTTATTTGCAGTTCCTCTTAAATAGATTTGCAATTTCTTCACCGTTAATCAATTAACTTGATAAACTTGTGGGATTATCGGTCAGTTTTAAAAAAAAAAAAAAGTTTTTGTTTTTTTCTAACGTTTCGGCTTTATTCAGCCATCATCAGAGCAGAAAATTAATTAGTTTTTTTTCTGCTGCTAATTTCTTATGTAATTTCTCGTGTAGTTTTAGGTTTGGATGACTTCTTCCTGTTGTTGTGGTCATCTCTTTTGGCTTCTTTCACCCTTGCCTTATTTGAATAGATTTGGAATTTCTTGACTGTTGATCAATTAACTTGATAAACTTGTGGGATTATCAGTCGGTTTATAAAAACAAAAGTTTTTGTTTTTTTTCTAATGTTTCGGCTTTATTCAGCCATCATCAGAGCAGAAAATTAATTCGGTTTTTTTCTGCTGCTAATTTCTTATGTAGTTTCTCGTGTAGTTTTAGGTTTGGATGACTTCTTCCTGTTGTTGTGGTCATCTCTTTTGACTTCTTTCACCCTTGCCTTATTTCAATAGATTTGGAATTTCTTGACCGTTGATCAATTAACTTGATAAACTTGTGGTATTATCGGTCAGTTTATAAAAACAAAAGTGTTTGTTTTTTTCTAACTTTTCGGCTTTATTCAGCCATCATCAGAGCAGAAAATTAATTCGGCTGATTGAAAATTGATTCGGCTAATGATGATGGCTGAATAAAGCCGAAACGTTAGAAAAAAAACAAAAACTTTTGTTTTTATAAACTGACCGATAATCTCACAAGTTTATCAAGTTAGTTCCTCTCAAAATGTAGTATTTATTAAAAAAATTAAAAATGTGTATTACGAACCACTTTAAATTCTAACTATATTTGAGTTGAGGTATACTTACACTCTACACTGAATAACTCTATCGACACTATCCGGAAAGTACTTTTGTTTGATCTGTGGACGAACAGGCGTATCTTGCATGACAACCGGACGGCACGCATTATGAGCATGATATTTTGTTCCTGATCTGTGCCTAGGCAAATGTCTTAATTGCATAGTCCATGCGTGCCGCCCAAAAGGTCCTCTAATTAACAGAGTAACTGTAGGCTGAGGATCCTAAATAAATATTTTTGTAATACGAAATCTACTCGAAGAGATTACAATACCTGATCGTTTCCTAGAGGTTCTTCGAGCAATGCCAACATTATAGATCCCTCAGTTACAAAATACCTAAATCGTTCTACTGCAGCTGATTGCTCATTGCAATCCGTAGGCCAAGAATTGCAATGTTTTAAAAGGGACATCTCGTCCAATAAAGAAGAGATAGATTCAGGACCGCATTCACTGGGAAAGTAACCCACTTGCTCCAAAATGCAAGTGAGAAGATTTTCTGCTGCATCTCTCACTCTCATTGAGGCAGGTTTCAGTTCCTTTTCTTCCTTCATTTTAATTGGTTCTCCAGGCTTACCAACTGACTTTGTGCCCGACACTCCCAGTTCTGCCACCTCTAATACCTGAATTAACGTCCCCTATGCATTAGCTACCCTTCTACGCCAAAATGTAACTAAATATTTAAGGAAACAATACAAATTAATATTGTTTGCAAATAAAAAATATGTACTCTAGAAATAATTGTATAATTTAAAGTTGAGGTTAAATTTCCCTATATTTGTTTTGCGTTAAACTTGCCAAAACTTTATAGATATTCTTATTGGATATTTTATTAGATTCTACAACTATCTGAGGTGCTTACCGTTGTCAGGCAATCTTTGTCGCGCAGTAAATAAGGGTGTTCCAGAAGCCATACTGAACAGCACTGAAATGCAGCCACAATTGTAGAATGTAAATCTTTTGAATGAGCTGGAGGAGGCCTTGAACACTGATATACTATATAGTCACAGAGCCACTTAACTGCCCTTTTACATTCCATTACATCTAAAATTTTAATATAAAGTCAAATTCATAATTTAAATGTTGTAACACTCGTAACTCAAAAAAAAAAGTCATAACAGCCTACCAGATCCTTTAATATGAATTCTAGCCAACCCAGACAAGAGTTCAAGAGCAGCTAAGGACACATTCAAATCTGTTTTCCATGAAGAAATTAGTCGATGACACACCAAGTATGTGGCCCTTACAAATAAGGCATGAGCAGAATCTGAAAACGTATTTTTGTCAAATAAATTATTACTGACTGACTGCCAGCTGCATAAATAACTTATCTGTATCAAAGGAACAGTGCCACATAGACATACGCATCAAAAATACAATACACGAAATTAACAAGTAGCCTTTGACATGTCTGCCATATTTTATTATGAATATATAGTAGAGGTCGTACAACAGCACCGACTGGTACAGGACTACTGCAATCAAATCAAATTGAGGCAACCCCCACCATGCTACACAGGTTGCGTATGTGTTGTGTCGCCGTTATTGTGTGTATATTATTATTGAGTTTTTATAGTGTGGAAAGTGAAAAAGACTATATATTTTTTAGTTTAACTTCCTAAAAATAACATCCAGTATCCATAAAGCAGCAGGTCCAAATAATATTCATAATGGTGGAAGCCTCAAAATCCTGCTACCCACAAGTAAGGAACAAAGAAAAGCATTAGGTCGATTTAAAAGTTTTATAAAGAAAAAGCTTTGCTTTAATAGACAGTAGATTTTTATTGGCAGTTTATAGTCATTTAATATAAAAATAAAATGTAAATCTTGTGTCCCTATGGGACCACACTCTCCTGACTACTAATTAATTTGCCACCATGTTTGGGTACAAAAACACAACAGTCTACTTTTTCACAATCGCTGACAAATTTATTTATTATAAGAACTGATAAAGCGGATTTATACCTTACCACATTGATTGAATACAAATAACAGCCATTTTATCATAAAACAAATGTGTTAAAAGTTGCCATTTTACCAATAATTATCTTGAATAATTTTATAACAAAAATTATATACAAAGCAGATTTTCTAAAAATAGCCTTATATCTGCAATAATTTTATTTCTGTTATACAGTAGGAGTTATGGTAATACCTACATAAGTGGTGCATTTAATATTCATTATAAATATTAAATGCTGCATTCTTATGTCAAAATTAGGTGAATTTATCTACGTACAACTCAGGTTCCCACTTTGGTACCTAGGTGCGCATGTATAATCCAGGACCTGGGTTGTACAAATGTAAATTCACCTAATTGTGACAGACAAAGGCATCATTTAAAATGCACCTATGTACGTGTACCATAACTCCTGCTGTATAATATAATCTTGACATCATAAACACAATCGACTCTTTCCACCTTTCCATGTACCACAAATATACATAAGCATCAGCAACACAAAAACGAATTAGGTACTGAGTAATAAATAGGGAATTTACAAATGACATCACAGAATCTGTTCTCTTAATGTACATAGATACATGCTAAGTATGTCAAAATTTCAAACTTTCAACCTGTAATTTAAATTTATTATATATTTTTCATTATAAGTGAAAAATAATAATAACAAACTTGACACCTTAAATTACTCTTAAAATATTGGCAAAAAAAGGCACCTCAGCACGTCATATTTATCAATGTCTTACTCTACGAGGTGTGGCTATTAAATAACTGAACTGCAGTCATAACACTTTTTATTCGTTACCAATTACAGTAGCAACTTTTTCGCCTTCGATGTACTCCTCTTGGCGATCTCTACACCGCTCCATACAACTTTTCCGTTGTTGAAAGCAGTGCCGGATGTCCGCTTCTGTCAGCTGGTTCAGAACCTCCGTCGCTTTTGCTTTAACCGCTTCCACTCTTTTGAATCTTGTCCCCTTCAGTGTCACCTGTGTCTAACAAACCTGTATCAGTGTCAATGTTGTTTAGAATGTCAGCGCAAATGTTCATTCTTGATTCCTTTTGCTTGGGAGTGAAGTTTTGTCACCATTTTTGCGCAAACTTTGCGCATGTTGAACAATTCATGCAAAATCTGGCGAACACATTCTTTGTTGAGTCCTGTTATTTCAGCAAGCCCCCGGATGCTTAGACGACAATCTTCGCGGATTAATTTACCAATTTTTTCAATGTTTTCATCCATTTTAGACGTTGAGGGCCGTCCGGTGCGCGGATCGTCACCGTTCGTTTCACGTCCCTCTTTAAACCGTTTAAAGCATTCAAAAACTTGTGTGCGGGATAAACATTCATTCCCGTACACTTCTTTTAACATTGCATAAGCTTCTGTAAAAGTTTTCCCCAATTTAAAAAGAAACTTAAGATTAACCCGTTGCTCCATCTGAACACTTAACATTTTTTCGACACGTCACTGGTGCGTAGACTAATTCAAATGGCTGCTACAGTCAAACTGAGCAACCTAGCAAACTCAAGGTGGGGAAAGTATCACCAGACACACTTCTGTTCAACTTGTCGCGACACGCTCGCAGCGTGCTGGTAGCAACATCAGTTCGGTTGTTTAATAGCCACACCTCGTAAATTTAGCAGAAACTTTATTTGCTTTTCAGAAAAGACCAAAGTGTATTAACCATTACTGACATCCAGAAATTATTTTATTATACATAATTTACTACAACATTGCCATACTTAAAAATATACGTTAAGTACAAAATATCTAATGCTTGTTTTATTCTTTCTCCTTCCTATGTAATGGTAAGGTGGTATTTCTGGTGGAGTACAAATAAATTGTTTTAATAAAACTTCATATAAGTATTAATGGTTTTTCAAGCCTCACATATCAATATGTAAAAAATAAAAAAAGATGCAAACATACCTAATGGTAACAACAGGGGATCGTAATCTGCAGAACCAAACTGGTCGGGTATTGTCGAATGATCACTGCTAGCCATGCTGGCCATACTGGCGGTATCAGAAGCTACATAAGCCACGATGCAAGCAATACATTATAATTGCAAAATAAAATACATAGGGTTTATGAAAATAAGTTGGTTTAGAAATAATGCACTCGAAAATTACACTCAAAATTATACTCAAGAGGGTACTTCAGTGTGTGGTTCTAAATTTAGGTCAGTGATATATTAACAGTGATTTTTTTCCATGCTTTAAGTGCCAAAAAAAATGCATTTTTTAAATTAAATTACAATGTAACTTTTTTAGAATAGGTCACTAGTTTCAATTATTATGTAATTCTACAGTTATTATGTTTCTGTCAATAAATGCTTATAAGTGTCCTCACAATCCCCTCTCTGGAATTAAAATATATTCGGAAATGGTATGCCAAGTCTTCAATTTATTATGCCAGAGTTTGACAACTTTGAATCGAGATAATTTGTTTAGTTCAAATGGAACACTCTGTATTTTTTTCTATATAAGTTCTCTAACTTTCATTTCTCTTTTTTTTTCATGTCACATAATTGGGGTTAAAGTTATAAATTTGACAGATATTTTCAACATGTTACAAGTTACAATGGAAGTAACGTATTACTAGGGTCCGGAAATGTGTGTCATATAGGGTCGACATTATAAAACTCATAATGAAAATATAAACCGTTTTTTCTAAGCGCCTTGTAAATTATATACGCGTGTATTTCTTGCCTTTGTATACGTACGCCACTGACCGACCCTGTCAGGCGACAGGCGCATGCGCGATTGTACGACGGTCCTGTGCCGAAGCGCTGAATAGTTAAATGCAGTATACCATGCGTGAGAGCAAACTTTTCAAACCCTACTTATTACTGCAGACATGAATCGGGTGAATCGCAACACAGTCGAATTCAAGACACTTATGTATTATTACAAAACGATAGTTCACAGAAAATACATCATACTAGAAGAATGAATACTCCAATAAACATACTAGTGGGCTAACTATTACATGATGGAGCCATACTTGTGGGCGGTAACGTCAGTGTCACAAAAAATAACACTTAAAAGAACTTGCCTTCACAAATTATAGAGTTACAATTACTTAATTAAACTTTTAATTCCTAATCATGAAACTGTGCCATACAGCATCTGTATTCTTGTCATAGATCACAAATCTGTAATGAAGTCAAGGAAAGATCGCGACATCTTCACAATCCCAGGGCACTCTACTAGAAAAATTAACTGGTGATGTCGTTACAGTTGCATATAGCAAATACGGGTTCCCTAGTAGATATTGACATTCTCATTATTTTGTAAATTGTTGGTTTAAAGGTTAAAGGTTAATGAAACTAACATCACGATAATTCTTAAAAAAAAAATGTTTTTCTAAAAACAAGAGACGAAATATTTATTTCAAGGAGTTCCAAAGATAAAAGTATAGTGGCGTCTGTGAGTCGGAAAAAACCCTGAACAAATAAATGATCTGGATTTACCCGGATCGAGAGTACCTCCCCCTCCCGTTTTCGAGGATGCTGAACATGATGCCGGTGTCAGAATGTCTCTTTGGGATTGCGCAACCCCCCAAAACAACCAAAAACCACCCCCCTACATCATTTCCTTGTAAAAAACGTCTTTTCCCCCGAAAGGGGTGATTTTTTTATTGTCTTATATCAGCGACAAAACGTCTGTCCCCCCGTTTTCGAGGATCCTGAACACGGTGGTGGTGTTCAATATCCATTGCAACCCTCCACCAACCCCCTCCACCAGCCAAAACTCACCCCTGAAAGAGGTGATTTATTTATTGATTTGGGGATTGAAGGGATTTCAAAAAAAAATCATCCACCACCATCGTGTTCAGCATCCTCGAAAGCAGGGGGACAGACGTTTTGCCGCTGATATAAAAAAATACCCCTTTCGGGGGTTAGTTTTGACTGGTGGAGGGGTTAGTGGGGGGTCGGAAATAATCTTCAACACCACCACCGTTCTCAGCATCCTCGAAAACGGGGGGGGACAGACATTTTGCCGCTGATATAAAAAAATACCCCTTTTGGGGGTGAGTTTTGGCTGATGGAGGGGTTGCAAGGGATATTGAATACTACCACCGTGTTCAGCAGCCTCGAAAACGGGGGGACAGACGTTTTGTCGCTGATATAAAAAAATAATAAAATACCCCTTTTGGGGGTGAGTTTTGACCGGTGTAGGGGTTGGTGAGGGTCGGAAGTCATCTTCAACACCACCACCGTGCTTAGCATCCTCGAAAACAGGGGAAAAGACGTTTTTTTACAAGGAAATGATGTAAAGGGGTGGTTTTTGGCCGTTTTGGGGGGTTGCCAAAAAATAACTTTTTTTGGGTCTTGTTAGACAATTGTAGTTTTCCTACAATTGATTTGGTGAATTGAATTAATTTTACCTTTAAACCGACGAAATATTAGAGTCTGACTTGCCAAAAACAGGTATTTTGGGAACAAGTATTCCCTTGGAACAGGAACACATCACACCTGTTATGTTTAAGTATCCTGTCTACCAGCACGGGACTGTATAGTGTCTGGGACTGTGAAGATGTCGCCGTATTTACGTGACGTCATCACAGACTTGTGACCTATGGGAAGAATGTGGATGATATATGACCGTTTTATAATTAGGAATTAAAAGTTTAATTATGTAACCTAATAATTTATGAATCAAGTTTCTTCGCGTTTTAGGCCAAAATTTTATGAGTTTTCATGGGCAAGTGTTATTTTTCGTCTCTGTTGTTACTGCACCTAAGTATGGCTCCATCATGTAATAAATAGCCCCCTAGTATGTTTATTAATTAATATTAATTATTGTATTGTGATATATTTTCTGTGAACTACCGCTTTTTAATAATAGTGTCCTGAGACCAACTTATGTACTATTTTCCTCTTGCGACTTACCCGATTTATGGCTCTACTTATTTAAAAAAAAAATAAACTGTTTATATGTTTTACTCATAGAATCTATTTATAGAAATCTTTACTTTAAATGTATGTTAGCAATTGAATGCAAGACTCTAGTCAACTTAGGTAAAATTAAAAAATCAAATCATAGTAACTTTTGTCTTTGCAAAAAATTTTATTTTAACTAGTGACCCAATCCGTCAAAATATTTATAAATAAAAAAAAAGTAATATCACTCTCAAACTATTTAATAAACTCAAACATTACCTTACCTGAACTAAGTAGATTAGAAGAGGTTTCTGTCGAGGGTTGTGTAACCTGCTCTACTTTTTCATAAATCGCAGAGTCTTGAACACACAAGAATAAACCCCCCTAATAGCATATGTGTATTCTGGGGATCTGCCTCAATTTGTAAAGCATTCATCAACAAATTCATCAGTTTAGGTTTAAGTTGACCAAAAGTGATTGGTCTTTCCATGGAGCCTAAAAATAAATATATCTAAATCTACACAATATTATTAGGAGGTTAATTCATAGGAGGTTAATTGAAAATGTTTTACTGTGAACCTTTAAAAATAATTTTCTGGTCAATATTCTAACCAGAACGCATATGTATGTATATTTATTAATAGGGTTGGCCGCTTGTGCCGCAATACAGCGATGTAGTATTGGAGTCAACGACCGGCGCGACGCGCGGCGGGCGGCCCAGTACCTGACACACTCAGCATTATTATTAAAATCAGAATAATTATGAATAATTATCTATTTATAGTGACACCAGCAAAATGTGGATGCTTCTAATAGTATTTCAAACGTGGTTTGACAGTGATCCCCATGGTTTTAGGGACATACGTATTCAAGGAAATGACCTTTTTTTGTACTGTGTAAACGCAT
This sequence comes from Aromia moschata, assembly GCA_029963805.1. Classification (NCBI taxonomy): domain Eukaryota; kingdom Metazoa; phylum Arthropoda; class Insecta; order Coleoptera; family Cerambycidae; genus Aromia; species Aromia moschata. The sequence continues at coordinate 855,133 of JAPWTK010000179.1, forward strand.
TATAAATTCTTCAGATAAAACTAAAGTAACAAGACATCTGAAAAGCCATACCTCGTCCAGCGCCGACGACTCCGTATTTTTCTATGAACTTACAGAAGCTTTTGTTGCAAGCAATATTCCATTAAACAAACTAGAGAACCCCAAGTTACGTACGTTTTTAGAAAAATATATGGACCGAAAAATTCCTCATGGAAGTACGTTAAGACTTGCATATGTCGATCGGGTTTACAACAATGTAGTGACATCAATACAAAGACATTGCGGACAATTTCATGTATCTTATTATAGATGAAGCTACCGATGCTTGTGGGCATTCAGTAGCTAATTTTTTAATTGGTGCGTTAAAAAGTGACACTGCTAGTGACAGCCACCTACTAGCTTCTAAGGTTCTGGATAAAACTAATCACAAAATGATCGTAAATTTTGTTAATGACTGTTTTAATTATATATGGCCCGATCAAAATGCTACAGATAAAGTTCTTGTGATGCTAATTGATGCAGCCGCGTACATGTTAAAAACAGGAGACATTTTATCTAAAAAAATATACAAAAATGATTCATTTCACATGTGCCGCTCAGGCACTTAATCGGGTAGCTGAGAAAGTAAGGGACAGTTTCTCTACAGTAAACAGTTTTATATCAACTGTCAAAAAAGTTTTTATTAAGGCGCCTAAAAGAGGGGACGCTTTTAGGGAGGTTTTACCAGACACACCTCTGCCTCCCGAACCAGTTATAACTAGATGGGGTACTTGGTTAGAAGCCGTAGCATATTACGATACATATTTTGATGGCATAAAAGATGTTATTTATAGATTAAATCATAGTGACAGCAGCGCCATACATACGCCATAAATACGCCTGCTGGACTTACTAAAGGACCAAGATATTTACGATGATATACTTATATTAATAGACACTATGGTTTCCTAGTTCATGCAATAAGGATGTTGGAGTCACATGGACTCTCTCTACAGGAATAATTTGAAATAATGAGTGATGTACAAAAAATATATACGACGCCAATAATATACGCCTAGTCAGTAAATACAATAAAAGAAAAAATGCAAAGCGTGTTAAAAAAAATCCATGATATTTCATTTTGGAAAACATATGTAAAGTTTTAGTTGGTACATATCAGGAGGTACCAGAAAATATATTATTATATAGTTCATGCCTCAACAATTTCTCATTCTGTCCATTGTCAACAGTAGACGTTGAACGGTCCTTTTAAATGCACAAATTAATATTAAGTGATAAACGTCGCCGTTTCACTCCAGAACACTTAGAAAAGCACATAATAATATGTTTTAACCACTGCCAACCTGCCATAGGAACCTTGTCTCAACACTGACGTTTGTCGGGTAAGTGTTGCCATTGTTACATGTTATCTTAATTTATATAGGTATTTTATCCTTGACTTAACCGTACTATTTGGTAAAAATAGTCCTATGTTGCTACATAATTTATGTAAACACATTAACATTTCCATTCGTAAACCGACTACGGTCCTGTTACACTCAGCGCTCGCACCAACTCTAATTATGATAATCAGAATAATTATCTATTCATATAGATAAATGAGTGACACTAGCAAAATGTGAATGCTGCAAATAAAATTTAGACAGTCATAACTTACCTGTATTTATAAGTTCCTTAATGACAACATTCTGAAAATGCAATGGCAACACTAACATTGACAACAATAATTGTATAGACGATCTCCGTAGCTCAACTTTATTGACATTGCCAGGTAATTTCAAATCTTTATCAGGCAAAACAACCTCCAGAGCCGTTATAAATGCAGGCACCAAGATTCTAACGCCATCCAAATCTAAATTAAATAATCCAGAAGAATTCAATAAAATTGCAACCATGCATTCCCCGCATTCTCTGTTGGGAGGCACCTTCAGGCCTTGTAAAACTGCCAAATAAAATCTGAAAAATGTAGTTCATTGACATTTGTACAACCAGCACACAAATATACCTTGCTAGATAGACAGGTAAAATTTCTTCGCCAGTTTTTTTAGCACACATTATACGACAAAGTGTTCCCAAAGCCTCTGCCCTTCCACTCTCATATTTGTCAATAGTTAATCCAGCTGGTAATTCGGCAGCATCGTTTATAGATCCTGGCTGAGAATAATTTAAGGAGGATTTACTGTCCACCACAATAGAATTGGGACGTTTACTCTGATCACTTAACTGTCCTACAAACAAAAGATGAAAATTATTATTCTTAATTATTAAACTGCTATACAGATGTTTATTTTTATAATACTGATGTTTTATTTTTCATTTATTGAAATAAAGTAAATATTAGCTTTAAGAGTCAATAGAGTAATGTTAAGCAAGAACTATAATGTGAGACTGTCCAAGAACATAAATAAAGACTTAATAGTTTTCAACTTACTTTGTGGTAACTCACAACCAATAAAAGCCGCCTCGAACAACCACTCCCCAAAAAGATGCAAAATTGTATTGCATTTTGCCCTGCCAGGGGCCAGAGGGGTTCTGGGTTCGGAGCCAAATGATGTTAAGGCTATAAAAAAAGTACCTATCAACAGTTGGAATTTCAATAGCTACATTTAAGTAAATTAAAAAATAAAAACATTGGCGACAACAGTTAAAATATTTATAAAGTTATCCTATCAAAATGTATTATAAAATAATACTAGAAATTACTAGATACTAAAATGCTACACATTTACCATCAAAAAATGATTATGTTCCTTTACTATGAAATTTTTACAAAAAAAATATGCTGTTTTTTTAATGAAATATTAAAATATTTAATAAAAACACCACGGTTTTTGTAAACTTTTATTATGACTACACATGCAATACAAACTGCGAAAATTAAATGTCGTGCCATATGCATGCCATCACAATTATAATACTGACAAGTTATAAAAAAAAAACATGTTTTCATCTAGGTATGTATACTCAATATTCGCTACTTACAAGATAGACTTGATGCCGAAGATGGACCTGAACTAGGAGCAGATGATGAAGGTGGTACTGCAGAACTTCTACTTGTTGTTAAACCTATTAGTGATGATTTTGGAATACCTAAAATACAACTCTGTCCTAAACTAAGAATTATAAGAATTAACTATTGATATATTTTTATTGGCATATTGCAGTATCTTTTTCCAAATGTGTTACATATAAGTGATAAATAGAGCCCGGCACAATGGTCGGCAACGAGCCACCCTTCTCGAGTTATTTGAAAAATATCTTCACCTTTGATTATCTTTGTTGAAAAAGGATGTCCTTACTTCTGATTGAATTGATCTCTAATTTTTCAAATAACTCGAGAACGGTGGCTTGTGTTGCAATACCGACCATGCCGGGCTCTAGTGATAAATTAAAAAATATAGAATCACATTATTTATCAGAAAGCAGAGAATTAAAGACAAGTATGAAAAACAAAACACAAACTAGTAATATTTGGTAAATAATTAGCTACTTGAAAAGTGTAGGTATGACTAATACCATCCAACATAATAGCAGAATTTTAACAAATACAATTAAACTTTGGTCAAACCAAGTTGTATTAAACTTGTGTTTTTGTGCAACTGCAATTGTTCAATTAATGTTTTTACAAGTTAATTTTTTAAATGTTTAATATACTGACCACATAAATATCAATCTTATGCAGTTAGTCAAATTCCTGTAATGTCACGTTTACTATTTTGTCTTGTACTTAAAAACGCATTAAGGTTTTCCTTATTATTTACACTGAAAATGAAAAATAGAATAGAAATAAGGAGGCATCTAACTCTACCCTTGTTAGCAGAAGATGGTGCAACACTAAAACTTTTGGCTAATCTGCGCTGAGTTGGGGGTGTGGGAGAGTGTGTAATGGATGGAGTTTCCTTATTCTTATCAGTGCTGCCACCTGTCACCACTGTATCCCACCAGATAGGTTGTGCAATACCTGAACCAACACAGGAAAATATTCAGTATCCTTTATACAAAATAAAAACCGGTGCATGTCATCAAACACATGTTTAAGTTTTAGAGCGCAGTGATGCCAGATTGTTATAAAATTATTTGGTATTTAGAAGTAATTTTGACTAGCACATGGATGTGTTCTTTGTGTTTGTTTGTTGTTAAAGAACTTATTTTTTTCCACATCAAAAAGATAAATAATTTTAAAAATGTATGTATTTTAAAAGACATTGGTTAGTGCATAATTATGCAAGTACAAAAAGGAGCAGGAAAAATTGGTAATAAAAGTTAGTAAAGATGTTTTTTTTATGGGAGAGAAAATTAATAGAAAACGGCACATAGAAGTTTTGAAATTTCTTAAAAATAAATACAAAAATTAAATATTTTCTCATAGACACCATTGCGATACAATTAATAAATATCAATTATTATAAATGTTACGAATAGCACTTCGTAATGCTAGTAACTAGTATTCAATGTGGCAATATTTCTAGGCAATTGTTAAAAGTTAATTGTTTTTTGCTTTTTATGAAATAGAATTAAGCATTGAAATATCCAAGTTTAGGGCTACTGCTATATGCTAAAACAATATATTGGACTGTAGTTTTAATTAATTTCTTACTTTTATATTTAAACTACTGTTATAACAGCTGTTAAGGGTAGCAAAGGACTATGTCTCATTCTTTTTCAAAATAACATATCAAAAATGCCACTAAGTCTTGGCAGCAGCTGTTTAACTGTTTCGGCATTTCGCAAACGGAAGTCCAACAACTATTTCACCTTGATAATTCTGAAAAGAACAGTTTTTCAATGCAAGATAAAAGTTTGAAGCTCAAAAAAGACACAAACCACTATTAAAGCCAATGTAAGATTCAGATAATTCCAAACCGTCAACAAATGTCAAGTAATACAACACGGCAACTTCGGGTTTTCTGCCAACTGCATAACAACGAATATCAAGCGCAAATTTAAAATTCAATGAAACATTCCATCACAGTTTTTATTTCAATATTGAATTATGGCATTACTGCACTCATTTAATAACGTGCTTCGATTTTTATTTTGTACAAAGTATAAGTATCTAAGATTTTCGAGACTTAAAGAGACATATTTGACAATTTATTAGCACAAACAATTTAAAGAACTTATCACCAGGAATGATATTAAACATGTTCATTATTTATAACAAATTATGAAATAATAGAGATCGAATCTCAAGTTGCTATTCCTCAAATATGAGACGACTCAGATGAGTTTGAAGAAGTCGCATTAAAAAAAAAGAATCCCACTATTCCAGACTGCTATAGACTATAATTACTGCAATTCACGAAATCGCTATCTATAAATAAGATATGTTGTTTTAGTAAACTCTCTGTACATTAACAAATTCAGCTGCACTAACAGTCATAAAAATCGCTGCATAATAAGTCAAATGTCTCTCTAGAATAACATCTTAAGATCTGATCTCTAATAATAATAAAGATCTTATTGTTACTACTTATTTACGGCTTATTAAATTTCATGATAAATTCTATAAACAAGCAAGTTAATCACTGTTTAGATATTCTGAGAACACAAACCCAAAAAAGGCATCCACTTGACCAGCAATTCCTTTTATAGCCTTCAAAAAAATTGTTGGTAAAGCTTGAAGACATGGATGTTGGCATGGATCAACCACTCCATCTGTACTTATAGCAAACTGTAGAAATTTCTGGGTCTGACTGATTACCTACATTTAAAATTGTAAAAACTTACAATACAATACAATATGGGAATATATTTTCAAATCAATACATTATTAGTTTGAAATAAATTCTTATTAATAAGAGCAATAATCCATAATTTAAATTATATATTTACCTTGACGTAAAGAATAATAAAATCATATAAAATATTACAACATGAAAATTTAAAATTAGAAACACAGAGTTACATGCCCCAAAAAATATATTTAAATATCAGTGAAATCACAACAATAATGAACTTCTTGAAAATATTGAAATATTAATTAATCACAGATTCATATCATAAATATGTTTTTATATAATTATTTTGTGTATGACATTTCTAAGTTATAATACGAAGTGAAGATATGTAGCATAAAATAATTACCTCTGGTTTAGTTAAACTAACGGGATTGCCGATCGTGTTTAAGAATCTGTACCAACTCTGAGCTATACAATCGTTTGACATCCCACCGGGAATTAATTCTTCCTCTCCTAAATGAGGAAAAAAATTATTATCAAAGTAAGCAGGCTATTAGATGTATTGATTCACCTATTTTTAATTCTGGGAAAGATGGTCCATACATAAAAACCAGCACTTTAGAAGTAAGAGCTAAATTTACTCGATTCCACTGTTCAATCAGAGCAACCCTATGTCTCCAATTCATACAAGATTCTCTGAGGGTCTTCCATAAAGGAGGAGATGGAAAACATTGTGCGCATGCAATTAACCAGATCTAATAACAAGAAATTATAATTAATTTTGTTATATTACCTTATTAAGTACTTGAACTATTTTGAACTTAATAAACGTAACTGTTTCATTCTGTCAATATAGATATTTCTGTACATAGGCTTACCTCAAATAACACACTCAACACCCTTTCACACAACTGATCAGCTACATCATCTTTTACTGTTGGAGGAGACAGCAGAGTGTCATTGATAGCTAAAAGAAATAGAAGCAGAGCCTCCCAGGTATCTCTTTCTAAGAATTTCGACTCGTGTGCAATTTGCTGTAATGTTCTGAGAACACGGTGACAAAGAACAGCTTGCCTGTGGATTGTATCAAAACCTAGGAAGCAAAATAATGTTATCAGTTCCAACAAAAGCCACGTGCCACTTTTATGATAGTAAAAAAGAAAGCATAACACCCTACATGAACAAAAGGACACATATTAAAATGATATACACTACCTAATTCCTGATACAAGAACGGCCAGTCTTGAAAAAAAATAATAAGTTCGTAAGTAAATAGAATTCATAGTTACACACTGATAAATATACAATGAAACCAAATATTTTTAAAAACTAAAGGACAATATTTTTTTAAATATACCTAGCTTAAATTTATTAGAGTGCTAGAATCCATGCATGAACTAATAAGTAACAATTTATATTTTCATTTTATTTTAGGCCAATTACAATGAATGAAAACAATGATACACCATGGCAAATAACAATAATAGCCATCCCTTCTCCACGCAGATACCTGAGAGAACCTCTAGGATACTCTACAGACCAATTGTAGGGCGAGTATTATTATTATTATTATACAATTATAATGAATTTAAAAATACCTAAACACAACAAATCAACAAATGTTAAACACATGATTCAGATTCTATTGTTTCTTCCACAGAATGTACTTTCCACAAATTATTTGTTTATAAATAATATATGTATGTAAACGTCTGAAAAACTGAAATTAATACCTTCTCCTTTACGAGGAACAAACAAATAATGTAGATGTGCAATGATTTTCCTTGAATAAATGTTCGGGTCATCAATGATGGGTTGTGGAACACAAACTTTGGGATTCGGTAACAAGGCTGTCAACCATTCGCAGTACACATTTACACAATCTCGAATTGCCTCATGTTCCGTAAGGGGTAAAGAAAGTCCAAAACATAGTACTTCCATACACCATTGTATCTAGAGAATTAATAAACATTACAATGATTATAGAGAATGATCATATGTAATATGTTTATTATGGTTTTTATATTATAAAATAAAAAAAAAACAAAAAAAACAAATCCAAATTTATTTGGAAAAAGCCAACACAAAATAGATTTTTTTTATAATCATGATTTTATAAAGATAAAAGATAATTAAAAAACATGGCATCATTATCAAAATAATCGTTAAAAAGCACACTGCATTGAATATTGTTTATAATGGACTTACATCTCTGTCAGATGTTAGAGGACTTGGTTCGGGGGTTGTGTGATTCCAAGATTACTTGCAAGTTGACGTACTAGACCTAAAGTCACCTCTTTACTAACAGGAAGTCCAAATTTTTCTAAAACACTGTGACTTTCTTCTCCAGCCTGTTGTACTACTAAACTTAAGGATGTCCATTCTGAGTACATCCCTTTATTTTCGCTGCTTTCCTACAATTAGTATTAAAAAAAATATAAAACATAAAAACAGTTCATTGGCTGTAAAAATATTAACCTTTAGGTTCATACGATTGAATAGCCCCAAATTCATATGCAAGCCTTTGTTAAATCCTTTTTTATGATAAATAAATATCTCAAAGCTCTTAACATAACTTGGCAACCATAACTTCTCAACTCTCAACAAATACAATCCAAATTAGTGTTGCGAAAATTCGAATCAAATAATTCGACAAATTCGATAGTTAATAAGAAAGCAACTAATTCGATTATCTATTTCGATATATCGAGATAAAAATTAGTAGTATTTATTATTTAGTATTAGTACTCCGACGGGAAACGGAATTACGAATTATTCAACTGGTATACGCCTATACCTATCGAATATCTACGATGGAGGTCGAGTGTCGAGTGAAGCATAGTAATAGTAATATAATAGTAATATGGCAGTTACTAGTATCAAAGGGAGATGAAATGCGAGATATTTATTTACTTGAGCAGGACATATGGCATAAATTATGGTTTAATTTATTAGACGGCTTCGGCACAGTTAAAAGAATATATGGCTATGGTTGAGATTTCTGCGAAGTGTTTAATAGCCCCTAACTGGGACGAATTTATTTATAGGTATAATTTAAATGTATAATTCTACTAAATAATTCGAAAAATTAATTCGATTTTGAAATATGAATACTAATTATTCGATAGTGAAAATAATTCGATTATTCCCAACGCTAATCCAAATGACACGATGACAGATAACAGGTGGCAAAAACAAAGAGCATCTTCAAGGGGCACAAATCAAAAGTGAATGAAGTAGTAAGCGATTGAAGCAATTTTATAGACAGAATTTCACAATATAGACCGTCCTTGCTCGAAAAAATACGTTTGCTAGAAAATACTCCTAAAGTATTTAATAAACATTAAACACTGTTATTGATGGCTATTTTAATAATTTTCTGGTAGTTTAACTTTTTTATTTTATAACAACTTTTTTGCTTCATAAAAATCTGTCAAAATCATTAAATTCATAATAACCTAGCCAACCTAAATTTGATATTGGTAGAAATTGTTGTAACTTATGATCGTGTTTTAAAACAACTATGATACTTTTGCAGGTTAGCGCAAACAGTTATGACTTAAGGGCCGAATTCAGTCAGAACTTAAAAATAAGAAACACTGTAGTGGAACAATTTGATTCTGTATTAATCGAAACACACTTTATATGTATCTATGTGTTATATATATATACCGTATGTGTAAAGCAGACATCAGCTGGTTGTGAAAATAGACAAATTATACACTTCTCGATCTAACGACTAGCACAGGTGGTGAGAATGCCGGTCTTATTCCCTCGCTTCCTTCGATGCGTATGTCGTTGCTTCTCATCTGTTGTCTCACTTCGATTTGTCGTTCTTCATAACTGGCCGAGTGTACACAATGAGAACTATGAACTGCACCATGAATTTGATATAAATCGAAACCACCTCATATTGTACCCTTCCAATCGTTTACGATATATTCGTTCTATTTAAATTGTTTTACTTTGGATATTTTGACGTTCTGCGATTTTTGTTCGCAACAAGCATAGAAAACCTATGCTGCTTAGCCATAGGTTTTCTACTATCACTAGTGATGAACGATCGATAGTAGGCACCATCGATAGTTATCGATAGTTTTAGTAATGACTATCGATAACTATCGATTTTCGATAGTTAGGAAAAACATGTGATGCTACTAATTATACAATATTTAACATTAAACAAACATATGAGGATTTTAAAAGATATATTAGGAACAAACTAAATAGCGCTAAATATTATCAGTGGATTCTTCTAAAATAAATCTGATCATTACTATACACTAACATTAAGTTGATGTCAATGTTAGGTTAGGTTTAACATTCTGGCAAATAACAAAAAATATTAGGCAAAATTATAATCTAGAAAGACTAATATTAATAATACTAACTGATTTAATTATTAGGCCCACTGGTTCTCTGGTCTACAATAATAGTTCTGAAATACACAATTACACAATATTTAGATTTAGATTTAGAACCATTGATATTTAGTTTTGAGATTAAGATTTAGAATCATTGCAGGAGATATTTAAAAACTCCTCCATTATTATTCAATAATTTAAATATTCGCATTCACAATTCCTAGTGTTACCTACTACTTGTCAGTAATACATTAATAATAGTAATATATCATCCAAAAAAAAAACGTCATCAAAGTTGGCCGAGAAAAAAAAGACGTATTTCTATTCTTAATCGAATTTATAACCTTATTTACTTGTCAAGACTGTCACATCATATGACAGGCATTGTTTATTTTACAAATTGTGACATAAGTCCGTGGCTAACGTAAAACACCGTGGCTAACGTGTTTTACGTTAGCCAAAAAAAAAACCCCGAATTAGGAGGAAAGGAGGCACCGCGAAGCCTCCCCCAATTTTTTTTTTCTTTTTTTTTTTTTTTTTTTTTTTTTTCCCTTTTTTTTTTTTTCCCCCCCCCCCCCTTCCCCCCCCCTCTCTTTTTCCCCCCCCCTTTTTCTCCCCCTTTTTTTTTTTTTTTTTTTTTTTTTTTTTTTTTTTTTTTTTTTTTTTTTTTTTTTTTTTTTTTTTTTTTTTTTTTTTTTTTTTTTTTTTTTTTTTTTTTTTTTTTTTTTTTTTTTTTTTTTTTTTTTTTTTTTTTTTTTTTTTTTTTTTTTTTTTTTTTTTTTTTTTTTTTTTTGTTTTTTTTTTTTTTTTTGTTGCACGGACAGTCGCTTGTCAAAAGTTTGACATAACCGAAAAGCTTAGACATGACCGCTATTTCCATCTCTCGTTCATTACCAGAGTTGATGGGTAGTTCAGGAACGAATTAGTTCAGTGAACCGACTCCGTTAAGTAAACTAAGTGAACTAGTTCAGATTTCGGTCTTATCTGAAACTATCGATAGTGAAGAATAATTATCGATATTCAAAACCATCGATAATTATCGATAATGCTATCGATAGTTCTCCACCACTAACTACCACTTTTCCACGTTTTTCTATTGTGGTTTTCTATGGCAACAAGCCCACATGACAATACCGATAAGTCTCATTGATGTAAGGTTAATTTAAAGTAGTGAGTTTAAAAAAAGAGAATATGTTGAGGATTTTTACTACCTTAGCAAGACAAAGTACTTTCAATAGAACTGGTAATATTTGTTCGTATTTGAATGCAAGAACTTTTCTGTCGCCTGCATATTATTGTGCAGAAGTGTGGGAACGAAGATTAAATAATCCCATTCTGCAAGGCATCAATCTAGACGAATTATATTATGATTTAGACCAAAGATTTCAAAAAACTCGTCAAATGAGTGCGGTAGACGTGGATATATTCGTTAATTCAACTACAGACAATTCATATATTGATGAAAACCTTGATCTCGTGCACAAGTTACGGCTGAGTGCAGATACTGGAAACACATTACCTTCAACATCCCATGCACTAATAAGAATGTTAATACAATGTGAAAATAAGGATGACCTCTTAAACTCTTTAGATGATAGATTGAACTATGGCTTATTTTTAGACTTTCATGTTGCCAACCTTTTATTAGACACTTATTGGAAAAGAAAAGATTTTACGTCTGGTGCAAGAACGGCTAGTCAGTTAATGTTGCAGGAAGAGTTTAACCACCCTTTAAGTAACAGCCTTTCATTATTACACTGTTACAATTACCTTTTACAGCCTGACGGGTGGCCAGAATATCCTAAACCGGAGGAGCCAGAAGAAGAAGTAAAGGTCAGGGTTAAATACTTACGAAATTTCTATGATGACGATCACTTTGATTTAAGAGATCCTAAAAAAATTGTTGGTAAAACTTTAGCGATGTTCACAAAAGGAAAGGATGATGTAATAAGTAAATCACTTAATATCCTCGGTTTAGCTTTATATGACAAAAAAGATTTAGTTGAAAAAGCAGTAAGTGAATGTGCCACTGAAGGTACCGTTTTGTACAAAGAAATTATAGAATTAGTTCCTCCAGAAAATGAAAATATTAAGAAATTAAAAACGGAATCGGCGGATGTAAACAGTATGCTTATAAGTAATGTTATAAAAGCAGTGCAAGAAACATCTGAGAATGATATTGCCCAACAATGTGAAATTTATTTGAAATGGGAAACTGATCGAGTAAACGCTTTAGAAGAACAAAAGAAACGACTTCTTACAGCCAAACGACTCTCTGACATAGAAGATATAAAAACAATCATCAAAGAGAAGGAAACAAAGTTGTGGTTCTTCAATAATGAGGAAGAAATCGAACGAGCAATTGAAGCAAAAAGAGTGTATTATCCAAAGAGATGGTTTGGTAAAAAGAAGAAACCTAAAAAAATCGATGAAGGTTATATACCACCAGAAGTAAGTCAAAGTAGTACCAAGTATTAATAATTTTGTATATTAAACAATAAAGTTTTTTAATCCAAGACTGCAGTAGTTTCTTTAAAAAATGTTAATTAAATAGAAGTTAATTATTATATTTTCTTACTCGTGTAATAGAGTAAAATATGCTTAGACTTCAAATGTTCTAAATCGACAAAATTTTACAGTGTCTTTAAAAAATATCTATGCTTCATATGGAAAAACTTTTTATCATTAGTGATACTTTACAGGTGCCTTCAGAGTTAATTTTTGCTTGTTTTGCAATCAAAATAGCTCCCATTCAGCATAGCGTAGATGTACGGTCTCCGTATATGTCAAATTTGACTTTTAAGTGTTAGAATCTTAAAAAAAGGTTTTTTTGTGGGTATTAAAGCAATTCAGTAAAAGTTCAAAGAGATATTTCAAACCTATAACCCGAGTTTAAATTTGATATATCTACATAATCCTTTTTTTTTAGATTTAAAAGTTTGAAAATAATACTCTTTTATCTGCCTTTAAATGATATAGTTATTTCCCTAGTAACATACGTTCTTAAAACTGATTTTTCCCCACTGCCAAAAGAGCTCTGTTACTAAATATTTTTCTTCAGTAAAAAAAAGTTTGGCATTGTATGGGCATTTAGCATTTTATTTAACAAACTTTCATCATAGAATTGTGTTTTAAATTATCAAAATATTGAAATAATAATGTTTCTATCTGCCTTAAAATGGACTAATTTTTTTTCTTAGTAACATAGGTTCTTAAAACTGATGATATATTTTTTTTCACCGTCAAGGAAGCTCTTTATTACTAAAAATTTTATCTCAGATTGACATAAAAATACTAATTTTGCAGACACCTATCAATCAGCAAAATATCACTTTTCCTTTGATAGTATCAGCACAGCATAATAATGCTGTGGTTCAACTATATATCTGACTTTATTGAATTTATCAGGATAGGAAAAATAAAGAGGTTGTGGGAATTGTAATAATTCGCAAAATATATTCAAAGGGAGAAAAAAATTATATGTTAAACTCTGCAACAAAGCAGATTGATTGCCATGGCTAAATTCCTAGCCTTGGCAGCCAATCTACTACGTTGCTGTCCAGTTAAACGAATAACTACTATTTGATAAGAAAAAGTTTGGCATGTATGAGGCATTTTGCATTTTATTCAACACTTTTAAGAACATATGTCAGTAGGAACAAAAACTAGAACATTTAAAGGCAGATAAATAAGCTATTTCAAAACTGATAAAAACAAAATAAAATCGTGAGTATTAAATTGAAACTCATTAAAAATATTTTGAACTCATCACTCATTGGTACTCAAAACTAAGGCTGAAACAAAATTGAGATAATCATGCAGTGCCTAATAATGTGGAATTTGAAAGAATAAATTGTTGGGGTTGAGTAGGTATATATAGTCGCAGATGAGAGAAACATAATACTTTCGCAGATTACAATTTTCTTAGCCGGTATCAAGAAAAAACGATCACTGAATACATGCTAATTTGACAACGCTGTGATATCGAGTTAAAACTTGGAATAATTACATAAGGAGATAAGCATGTTGGTGGTTTATCAGGATTTTTCTTTGTCAACTGTTAGATTTATAAACAATTTTGAACCTTCTGTTGCCGCATCACCTTTATTAATCTAATAATTCGCAAAAACTATAATATAACTATACGACAACAAAATATAACTATAATAATGTCAGTAAAAAATATAGATTGTACACAATTTCCAGGAATATTAGGACTGCTTTAATAAACTTTGAGTTTCTTTCTGAATTTGTTCCAAATCAGAGTTCACTCGTTCCAACTTGGCTGCAATTTCTTTGGATTTTTCATTTTCAATTTGCTCCTGTAAATTTCTTGATTCTCGTTCTGCTAATCCCAAATCCGTTACTGCTTTTAAAATACTACTACATTCATCCCTTAGAGCAGCTAGAAGTTTGTATGCTTTACGGGCCGTTTCATCCTGTTTTGCATCCTAAAATTCATTTACCAAATTCATTATAACTATTACTTTAAAAATATAACAATGTTATAATTTTTCACTGTTCTAAAATCGTAGATTAAAATGTAGACTTTCGAAGCTAACCACTTACAGAAAATATCAGTTCCTCAGATAAGGTAAATGACCTATCCACTTGGCCACTCAAATTGTTTATGTCTTTCTGAATTTCTCGTGTATCTTTTAAGACTTTTTGAATTTCATCATTTTGTTTCCTAATGTTGCCAATAATTTCCAATATTCTTCTTGTATATGCAGACCTTTAATAATATGTATGTTAATAGGTATAGAATTTCCATTCTAAATTGAAAATAGGTACTTATACGAGGTAGGATAAGGATATATCAGTTTACTAACACTTTGTATGGAACTAAATACGCGTTTCTATACTGATCCTTACACTTATACTTATAGACCGTATCGTACTCAACGTTTACTTGACGAGACCTGTCAAAATAAGGAGTGGGCGGAACCTACAGTTCATTGGTCATTGTGGCCACCCTGGTAGGGGAAACACATCACGAGACACCACATAAAGCCGACCCAGTTGATTTACGTTGGCGGTAAACACACAGGTTATAACCACGCTATCTTTGACCGACTCTATACAAAAAAACGTTGTTTTTCTGAGTGTTTTGATGCCTTATATTCTGTGCGTGTACAATAACGGAGAAGTGGGTTTTTAAAAGGTTTAAATTATACTATATATACGTTTATATTATTTTTAATCAATACCTCTTTCATAAACATGGCTTTCTGGAGGCCTTTCGAAACGGATTAAAATAACGTAGCTTCAGATATAACAAGCGAAAATGTCGAAACGGTCGAGTACGATGAATTAAAAAATAAACTTACATTGTCAAAGTCAGCGTATTATTTTAAACATATATGAATGCCTAAAACGTGAAAATGGGAAAATGACTGGATCTGAAATTATTAATCGAATTAATAAATTAGCTAAAATTTCGATATCCGCAACTTATAGCGTTGTTAAAGCTGGAACTGTTATAGATCACTCTGAATTACGAAATCAGAAAAAGTAAAAATTCACAAATGTCGACAAGGCGTCGCGGGACGTAATTAGGCGAATAATTTATGATACGTAAAAAGAAAACAAAGTCCCGACTTTGGAATTAATTCAACAAAAATTACATGAGTACCTTGATTATAATTATAAATCTCTAGAAACATTACGTGGCATCTTAGTAAACTCTGGTTTTAACTATAAAAAAAAAATAGTTCTGAATCATTTTTAAATATTTTTAACATAATTTGTTTGCAAGTACAAAAAAATTAAAACATATTATTGGCCAAATGAACATTAGTATAATATACAAATAAATATCAATAATACAAACATGTATTATCCTATATAAAAGCGATGTTAATTATTTATTACTACTGTTCCGTCTTTATTCAATATTTTAATTAATTTTACTCCTCAAGTGTATGCAACCAACATTACTCATACACTGTCATTTTCCCCCTCACTCCCGCTCCAAAAAGGCACAGGACAGCAGTGTCAAGTATGATTTTTTAACTCAACTCTCTCGAAGACAAGACACGCGACTTTTGCTCTCTCCTACGTTAACAACGCATCAGATATTTTAGTGCATCTACTTGCACAGTGCATCAGTGACTATTTTGGGTTATCCCAACTGCAGTGCACATCAGTGACGCCGGCCGGCATAAGTGCATCGGAAGGAAAGCACCCACGTGCATATAGACCTTGGGAGATCGCGGCCTACGGAAGAAAACGTAAGTGCCTTATTTCGAATACAGTCCACTAGATCCCTCTCGCACATATTTCTTGGTCCTTCGAGCCGGATTTCCCTTGATCTGTTGGTGCATTTTTATAATTATCTCATTAAATATACTTAATAATAGACGCCTATCATCTATTATTTTATTGATATTTTACCGCCAATTCTCGGTACATTCCTTCCTTATCTCTAGCCGCATGTGTCAGGTGACCGCTTGGCTGACGGTGTTATTGTTTTTTGTCTCGCGCTGTGCGTACTGCTAGCGTTTTTTGCTCTCGCGTTGTCTTATTTATCCGTGTTTATTTATACTTGTAAATTTTACACTCGCTCTCTCAAAAATAAAGGCTTAACTTTACGGTCTTTATTATTTGACGATTCAAATTGATTTCTCTCTCAATAATACTTTGTTATTTTTTAATAAAGTTACTCTCGCTTAGTTTAATTTTGAATACATACTAAGTGTTGACATTTCTCTTTTTAAGATTAAATATTTCTTTATTCTCTCACAATGTCTAAATTAAAGCAAGCCAATGCGTTTAGGCAAACTCACATTGTTAACATAAAAAGAACTTAGACAAATTGCAGATAGTGCGCTCACAGATAAATCTCTACATGATAATTTTAAATGTAGGTTCGCTGTTTTAAGTGAAATTAAAGCAGGCTTTGATAAGCAGCACACCAATATTTTGAATATCGTTTCTACCATGGAAGACGGTGATTTAGAGGAGGAATATAAAGTACAAACAGAATTTAATTCTCACTATTTTCATGTACAGGCTGTTTTCAAACAACTTTTTGGTGACAGTAAAGATACTTTAGATACTTCTTCTAAATCTGTAGGTGTAAAACAAAATGTAAAACTCCCTAAAATTGGTTTACCGCAATTTAATGGCGATGTTTCTCAGTGGCAAACTTTTATAGATAGTTTCCGCTCTCTCATTCATGAAAATGACTCTCTATCAAATATTGAAAAATTCAATTATTTGCTACAGTGCCTTAAAGGTGAACCTTTTAATTTGACAAGGGCCACTCCGCTTAATAGCGCTAATTATTTAGTTGCATACAATGCACTTGTCAAGAGGTATGACAATCCTCTTATTATAGCTACAGCTCATTGGCATGCTATAGAAAATACAAAAAAACTCGGCGGCTCCGAAGGTCCTGGGGCTCTTCGCTTTCTTGTGGATGCCTTTCGTGAAAATGTCTCTATTTTAAAAAATATGAAGTTTCCAGTCAAGCAGTGGGACTTTATTTTATTTAACATGTTATTTGATCGCTTGGATAAATCAACTGCTACACGTTTCGAACTTTCTCATGACATATCTTCAAATACGGAAGATTCTTTTGAAATCTTACTAGACTTTCTGGATAAACAGTGCGACGCTCAGAGTAAAGTTGCCTTATCTAGGAATTTTAACTTGAAAGCAGCTGATTTATCAAAGTCGGAGTCAAAACCCAGGCAATACTCTACAAGCAGATCAGTTACCTCTACTTCTCTCACCACTAACACTCAAATGTCGTGTCCGCTTTGTAAAGCTGACCATTCGATCTATCATTGCCCCAATTTTCTTATGAAATCTCCTCAAGAAAGATTTTCTTGTGCGAAAACGAATAAGTGGTGTACAAACTGCTTAGGACATAAACACTCTGTTGAAAATTGTCTCTCTCGTGGAGTGTGCAGGAAGTGCTCCAAGAAACATAACACATTGTTACATTTTTCCTCAAATGCTCCGAACAATAACTCGTCTCCAAGTACTTCTCAGCCTAACACTCACTCGACTCAATCTCAAGCGTCATCTTCGACGTCCTTGACTCACTCACCTCAAGATTCGCTCTCTACATCTAACACTCTATTATCGCACGATAATTCTCTCGTGTTGTTGTCTACTGCCATGGTTGGTGTTTTGAATGGACACGGACAATTTACACCAGTTAGAGCGCTTATTGATAGTGCTAGCGACTCTAACTATATCTCTTCTCGTTGTGCAAATAAACTGGGGTTAGCTAGACGCTCGTCTAATATCTCAGTCTGTGGCATAGGTCAGACTAGTGCTCACTCTTCTCAAATCGTCTCCTCTAGTATTAGACCTTGTCATAACACCTCTCCAACATTTGAGTTGGATTTTATTGTTCTCTCTAGGATTTGTTCGAATATGCCCTCTGTCTCTCTCGAAGATACCATATTATCGAATTTCTCAAATCTCTCTTTGGCAGATCCTAAATTTAATATCTCTGGCCCTATAGATATGCTATTAGGTGCTGACACTTTTGGTCATATTCTAAAAGGTGCTACCCTTAACCTTTCGAATGGTTTAGTAGCCATTGACACAATCTTCGGATGGATGGTTACAGGTAAAATGGAGAAACCTCCTACTACCATCGTCTCTAACACTTTTCTCTCTCACGCTGATCTTTCTTTGGAAAGGTTAGTAACTAAATTTTGGGATTTGGAGCAAGTTCCTCGCTCTCAAAAATTGACACCCGAGGATAATCTCGCTGAAAATCATTATTCCAGTACCGTTTCTCATTTGGAATCTGGTCGTTTTGTAATAGCTCTTCCTTTCCGAAAGGATCTTCCAACATTCCAAGGTACTCGTGACCTAGCTTTACGAAGACTTAACTCACTTTCGAACGTCGTCTCTATAACCAACCAAACCTTCTCTCTCAGTATTCTGAATTTATGATGGACTATCTGTTGTCAGGTCATATGTCTCCATGTAAGGAAATTTCTTCAGACTTGCACTCTTATTATATTCCCCATCACTGCGTCTTTAAACTGGACAGCTCAACCACTAAGCTGAGAGTAGTTTTCGACGCTAGTGCAAAGGACATGAATAATTATTCACTCAATGATACTCTCCTTCCTGGGCCCAAACTTCAACAAGATCTGAACTCAATCCTACTCAGATTTCGTCTCCATGCTGTGGTATTCACCGCAGATATTAAACAGATGTTTAGGCAGATTTTAGTTCGCGAGGAAGATCGCTCTTATCAAAAGATATTATGGCGTTTCTCAAAAGATGATCCAGTTCAAACCTTTGTTCTCAATACGGTCACGTATGGTATGAATTGCTCTCCTTTTCTTGCCATTAGAACTTTGTTACAACTCGCGAAGGAATTTAAAAATGAGTTTCCTATCGTTTCAAAAATTCTTGAAACCGATGTATACGTCGATGATGTATTATCTGGCAGCAACTCTTTGAACTCTGCTCTTGAAGTTCAACAAGAGCTCATATCACTTCTCAATAAAGGATGTTTTGAATTACGTAAATGGGCTAGTAATCACCCAGGTTTACTCACTCACTTGCCATCTAGCAGTTTTACCATTCGCATTAGACTCAGAAACTGATTCGACAGTTAAAATATTAGGTCTTCAATGGTCTCCCTCCTCAGACAGTTTCATTTTTAAAATCACGCCTCTCCAGAAAATCTGTACAAAAAGATCAATGTTATCGGACCTCGCTCGAATATTCGATCCATTAGGTTTCTTGACCCCTCTCACTCTATATTTGAAGTTCATAATTCAACAGCTCTGGGCCAGAAACACTGATTGGGACTCTCCCCGTCTGATGACATTTTTGACATTTGGACTCAATTCAAACAGGAACTTTCTGCTATCCAGGACATTCCATATTCCTCGTCACATTATTCCCGAAAGTTACATTGCTCTAGAATTACACGGGTTTTGTGATGCCAGCTCTAGGGGATACTCAGCGGTTATTTATCTGCGCTCTACTCTACCCTCTGGTAAAATTCAGGTCAACTTTATTTGTGCAAAATCTAAGGTTGCTCCACTGAAATCCATATCAATTCCCAGACTTGAACTCTGTTCAGCTCTACTTCTCTCCGAACTGATGAACTTTGTACTGTCACTTTTCGAAGATCATATAACCATCTCTAAAGTTTATGCATGGTCAGACTCGACTATAACTCTCGCTTGGATTAATTCCTCACCTCACCGATGGGGTACGTTCGTATGTAATCGGGTCACTAAGATTCATGAGAACGTCCCTTCCTCAATTTGGCGACATATTAGCTCGCAGGATAATCCTGCCGATCCCGCCTCCCGTGGACTATTGCCATCTGCTCTAATCTCAAACTCTCTCTTGTTTTCCGGACCTCGATGGCTCTCTATGTCGTCAGAATATTGGCCAACTCTCTCTGATATTCCAGAGACTGATGAAGAAAAACATCATGTCACTCTCCTCAGTGTAGAGAATCAAACCCCTTCAAAAAACACTCTTTCTGAACTAATTGAAAAATACTCTTCACTCTCTAAAATTCAACGAATCTTGGCTTACATTCTAAGATTTCTTCACAATCTCAAACACGCTCAGGCCAAGCAGTCTGGTTATTTATCTCGTTCAGAATTAGAAAATTCGTTAACCCTTCTTATCAAAAATGTACAAGAAGAGGAATTCTCGACAGAAATTTATCGCCTCAAATCTCAGCGACCACTCCAAAGGACTTTTAAGAAGTTAACTCCATTTTTGGATAAATCAGGAGTTCTCAGGGTGGGCGGTCGCTTAAGTAACTCTTATCTCTCTTTCTCCCAAAGACATCCTTGTCTTTTGCCAAGCAAACACAGACTCGTGGATATCATAATAGATCACACTCATAAGGTCTTTCTTCACCCCGGAGCTCAAACTCTTCAGTATTTGCTATCTCAGCGATATTGGATTTTAGGCGCAAAACGAGCTATCCGTAGAGTAATCTCCTCGTTGTCACACGTGCTTTCGTGCAAGGCCAATTTCTCATCAACCACTCATGGGTGACCTCCCTGCTGCTAGAATCTCTCAAGTAAAACCATTCTCCAAAGTAGGTGTTGACTTTGCAGGCCCTTTCTTTATTACTCTAGGAAAGCATCGTGGTGTTAAGTCCCAAAAGGCTTGGATATGTGTATTTGTTTGTATGGCCACTAAATGTATACACCTCGAATTAGTCTCATCCTTGTCTACGGAAGCCTTTCTAGCCGCCTTTCGTCGTTTTACTTCTCGCCGTGGTACGTGTACGGACATTTTCTCAGACTGTGGAACTAACTTCGTTGGTGCTGCCAAACAGCTGGCTTCTCTCATGAAAAACTCCACATCAGAGCATGAACACATATCTTGGCATTTCAATCCCCCTGCCTCTCCAAACTTTGGTGGTTTGTTCGAAGCAGGGGTCAAGTCCGTCAAACATCATTTGACTCGAGTCGTTGGCACACAAATTCTCACATATGAAGAGCTCAACACAGTTCTTACTCAAATCGAGGCAGTTCTCAACTCTCGCCCTCTCTGCCCAATGAGTTCGGACCCAAGAGATCTCTCAGTACTCACTCCAGGTCATTTTCTGACTCTTAATCCTCTCAATTCTCTCCCCGATGATGACGTCACAGAAATAACCCTTGGACGTCTTAATCGTTGGCAGCTCCTCCTCCGTATGCACCAGGACTTTTGGCGTCGCTGGCATCGGGAATATTTACACACGCTCTTGCAACGAAGCAAGTGGCTAGATTCCTCAGTGCCAATTGAAATAGGCACCTCGTTCTCTTAAAGGATGAATTGTCACCACCTCAAACTTGGCACATTGGTCGAGTTGAATGTGTTCACCCTGGTCGCGATAATGTTACACGCGTGGTCACGGTGCGCACAGCGCGGGGCAATCTCAAAAGACCTGTCTCCAAGGTCTGTCCTTTACCCTCCAATTAAACTTCTCATCTCTCCTACCTTTTTCTCCTTAACTCCTCTCTCCCTCTCTCTCCTTTCTCCGGGTAAAATGTTAGTAACATTTTAGGTGAGCGGTATGTTCCGTCTTTATTCAATATTTTAATTAATTTTACTCCTCAAGTGTATGCAACCAACATTACTCATACACTGTCATTTTCCCCCTCACTCCCGCTCCAAAAAGGCACAGGACAGCAGTGTCAAGTATGATTTTTAACTCAACTCTCTCGAAGACAAGACACGCGACTTTTTGCTCTCTCCTACGTTAACAACGCATCAGATATTTTAGTGCATCTACTTGCACAGTGCATCAGTGACTATTTTGGGTTATCCCAACTGCAGTGCACATCAGTGACGCCGGCCGGCATAAGTGCATCGGAAGGAAAGCACCCACGTGCATATAGACCTTGGGAGATCGCGGCCTACGGGAAGAAAACGTAAGTGCCTTATTTCGAATACAGTCCACTAGATCCCTCTCGCACAACTACCTATCCCTAAAAGTTATTATTCGAGCACGCCCATGGAATCATAAAGTTGCACCGCTTTTTTTGTTCCCCAGGCGTATTTATCATTTTCAACTCAGAATAGAAGGACTATATATGATGCTTGATACAAATTATATAACTTTGTTTATAAAATTCTTATGACTTTAGGTTTTATTCAATTTTTTTTACTCATAATCCTAAATAAAGAAAAAGAAGAATCTTACCTATTATTGTTCCTATTCAACTGTTGGCATTTCTGAATCAAGTTCTTTTCTAAAAGAGATTTTTCTCTTAAATCTTCAACTAACTTTTGATAGGTCTCCTTCATATTATTCAACTTCTGTTGTTCCTCCTGCATTTTGGCCTCCTCAGTTGTTAATGTGTTTTGAAGTGATCTATACTCATCTAATAGAGGTGTCTGAACCTCATTCCACTGATTTGCTAATTCAACAAGCCGATCGCTGGCATTTTGTATGATATTTTTCAGTTTTGCCATATTCTCTTCTTTATTAATTACGGCCAAAGTTTTTGTTTTTAACTTTACTTTTGATAGTGTATTTTTCAAAACTTCTTGTTCTTCATTCTTCATAATTCTCAGCTAAGGCAAATTATTTTTATCAACATACGTTCGCCCCTAAATTTCACTCTACACCATACAAACAAAAGGAAAAAATTAAAATATATGCTTATACCTTTTACATACATGTCGTCATTGCTCTCGCAAAAAGGCGTAAGTGCCAATTTTGATTTTATTGTACCAACTCATTTTGTACAGCGTTTCGGTATAATGAATCTTAACTATGGACATAAGTACCATTCACAGTTAAAGAATCTGACAAACAGGTGTAAATCCATTATGCCTGTGATGGACTAAGCCCTTTTTTTAGATTTATTATTGCACTGAATTGCACATACATAGCAGTATTTACAGCATATGTCTTCATACCTGATCATTTACCTCCCATTTTAAGACTGGCTATGTACACTCTTATTATGATGACCAATATCGATTTTTATAATTACGAGGGTCAAATATGAACCGGAATTTTTGTTTGTCCCCCCCATTTTGCGCAACGAGCAGGCTGCGGTTCCAGGAATAGTTAGGAAGTTGTTATATGGAGGGGGTTGATGTGCCTAAAACTCGTTCTTCGCCGCTCAGTCAGTAGTAGCACCATTAGTGAGCAAGAGGTCCATCGTCAGTTGCGCAACGAATTATTATTTGATTTCTTGCGAACAAGGACGTCAAATCAAGTGAGATTTTGACTGGACTTCGGGCGCAGTTTGGGGATGATACTCCATCACAAACCCAGGTATTTGATTCGGCTAAAAGATTACGAAGTTGGCAGGAAACAATGGCACATCAGAGTCACAGTCGTCGACCTCGATCGAAGTGTCAATGAAATCAATATCCATGCCATTACCAACCTCGTGGAAGCTGATCGACGCCTAACTGTGGAAGAAATTGCAGCAGAGGTAGGCATAAGTGTTGGAAGTATTCACACAATTCTTTCAGAAAAGCTTTGGTTTCGTAAAGTGTCCGCAAGGTGGGCCCCACGTCTCCTTACTGAGCAACAAAGAACTGTCCAGAAAGAGGTCTGTCAGGGGATTCTGTCTCGATTTGAAGAAGAAGGGCAGCCATTAAACTGCATTGTGACCGTCGACGTGACATGAGTGCATCACTATACTCCAGAAAGCAAAAGGGCGAGCATGGAGTGGAGGAAAAGTGGAGAGACCTCCAATCAAAACCAAATCTTGTTTGTCAGCAGGAAAAGTTCTTGCAACCATGTTTTGGGATACCAAAGGTTGACTGATTATCTGCACGATCAAAGGACCATGAATGTGGCATACTATTACCACCTTCTGGATGTGGTGAAGGCTGCTTATCGCAACAAACGACGCCGCCAACCCATTCATGACATTCTTCTTCTTCATGACAACGCACGACCACGCACAGCAGTTCTCACTCGCGGCAAACTTACAGAAATTCACTTGACGCCTTTGGAACACCCTCCTTATGGCCTTGACTTATCTCCTTGCGATTACCATATGTTTGGGCCACTGAAGGAGGCGCTAGGAGGAGCGAAATTTGAGAACGATGCCCAGGTTGAGCAGTTCGTGCACAAGTGGCTTCTGGAACGCCCTACTTCTTTTTATGATGAAGGGATTAAGAAGCTGTCAATGCGGTGCCAAAAATGCATATCCGTAGAAGGAAACTATGTAGAAAAAATAATATACTATTGTCGTAATTGTCTCCAGTAAAAGTTTATTATCAATAAACCAGTAAAACAAAATTCCAGTTTATATTTGAATGACCCTCGTATAAAGCAGTTTCTGAACAACTACGTTTGTGATCGTAAAGGAAATTTGACTCAGGGGAAAAAGTTGACTGCATCAATATTAAAGAAGTAATCATTCACGCAGACAAGAGTTTTATAATTTTTGTAAAGAATAGTCACTTGGATAATAAGTATTACAGCTTGAGTGTGAAGACAAACACTGTAGCTATGACATCTATACCTGCACTGTGTAGGGCTGCCAGATTTTTAAAATAAAAAAGCGGGAGGTGAGCTGGAAGTTTTGGTAAACAGAATTTTTATTCAATAAATAGTGTATAGTGTAAACTATAATAAATGTGTTAAGCACAAAAAATAAATGAATGGGCTATATATATATATATCTGTTAAAATGACTACATTTATAACTAACAAACTATGATACTGTGTTTAATGAACTTTTTATTTCAATCACAAAATTTAATCATAAATATAAATGCAACAAATTTCAAACGAGTTTGTTCCTATCACATGACTTTTAGGTATTTAAGGGGATCTTCTACTTTGGTACTTTTCAAAAAATTGATTTTTTTGTTTCTGTGGATTTTTATTCTAGACTATGTAAGTAAAATTCATGCCCTAAAGGGATTTTGCAACATTCGGTACTTTCGGTCTCGACGGGGCGCCCGGCTAGAAAGTTTAGAAAAAGGTGTTAACGTCGCAGCCGAGATCACAAAGGGCTTTTGTGGACCGAGTTCGAAAAATAGCATCGCTACTTTCATGTTTTCTCGATTTTGTAACGGTCTGTCAGTTTAGCTTCGGCATTTGGCGTGAAAACATCCTGTAATAACGAGCATCTTGTTTTTCACTGTTTTCGATTACGTAGTTAAAAATTTGCGCGTCACATCTTTCAATATGCCTCGAAAAGGTTTGCGAGATGTTCCTAAACGATTCGATCGCAAAAGAAAAGTGTCCGCGCAGAAACGCAGATGACTGACGCAGCAAAAAGGGACAGATAGAGCAATGGGAGCGGCAATCTGCACAGCATGAGCTGCTTTAGGACCAGGAGGGATGCCTTTATGCACCTGGCATTGCAGATTAAGGTAAAATATAAACACTTTCAAGTATTCGCGTCGCAAAACTTTAAACGCGTTTTTCTCGATATCACATTTCAAAATCGGTAGTCAGTGCCCAGAGCACTGTAATTGACCGATCGACTTGAAATTTGGCAGAAATACTTTAGACATTTTACCAGGTATTAGCGTACTCATTTTTGCAATGTTTTTTTATTAAGCTTTTTATGTAAAAAGAAAGCCGAAAATAGAACTCTTTTTAAATTGCCGCCATTTTGTTAATTTTGACGAAATCAAAAATGCCATACGTAGTTACCTAGGGGAGGGGATTCTTATTAAAAACATGCTTTGATTTTGTGTTTCAGGTCAACGGTACACCCGCAGCGATGTCTACCGTTTTATGGTTCCAACTTGGAGGGCCATATTTAAGAAACGGTGGGGGCCGCCATTTTGTTTTTTTTTTGTATAAAAAAATGTTTGTACTTTATATGCTGCAGAATAAATATCAAAAAACCGCATCTTTATTTGTGTTCCTAAAAAAATATAACGTGAGCACATGGAAAATGGTGCTCCAAGGTAGAAGACCCCCTTAAAGATTCATGATATAGGTATTCACCTAAAATAAAGGTTTTTGTTTTGAAAATCAAAAACATGGTAACAGAGAACTCTGCAATTATTTGAAGTGCTTCTGTAAAATTCGGGAGTTTACCAAACTTGTTTGTTTACCTTTTGAAATCGGGAGGTCTCGCTACCCTAGCACTGAACAATGCTTCACTTAAACTGTCAATGGACAAATATGAAGATCTTGTCCACCTATACATGGGACCTACACCCTTTGTGAAAAATTTGTTTCAACAATTTTCTAAGGAACTTCAATATTATAAAATTATAATGAGCTTTTTGTATTCTAAAAATATGTTGTTTTTCTATACAAATAAATGAATATAAGAGATACATGTTAATACAGTTTATTTTGTCGTATTTGTATAATAACAAGTACAATAGGTGTAAGTGACAAAAAGACTGATCCGAAAAAAAAATGTACATATTCAGGATATTCAACCCTTATTTGTACATGATAGTGTGCAGTTTGCAAAATTGCATTACTATTTCTTGAAAGTACACACAATGACCTTCTTTCAAATTTAACAAGTAAATTAATACAATTCAATCACTCTCCTGACAAATTCTGTTACAGGTGCTTACACCTGTTTGCAAGATAAACGACGATATGTATGTGCAAACTAGCGAGATATTTGCTTTCTCGATTAGCAGCACAGCTGTGACTAGTGTAATCTTAATTTATATGACTTTGAGTTTAATTTGTTTAATTTGTAATATCAAAACTACAACTTTTATTTCCAAAGTTAAAGTGAAAAAGTAATTTTGTAACTAATGCTTATTTGGTATTAGCGATTTGTGGAATAATTCGCTTAAATTTGAACTTAAATCTATATTACAAGACGTATTCTTGTATGAAATTTTGGGAACCTAATCAAACACATAGTGAAGATACATTTTGTTACCTTTCTTACAAAGGCAAGAACAGGTTGTTAAAGTGAACAGTCTTTTTCGACACATTAGACACAAGCTTAATCGCTTATGTTTGGGCACGAAGTCGACTGTCTTTTCAATTAGTAGTTAAGAAATTATAGCACTTTCCAGAAAGGGCCTATTTTAAAATACAATAATAAGTAATACTCTTTTTTTTCTCTTTATAACATGAATCAGTGTACATCATGAATTATTTATATCATGAATTATAAAGAATCAGTGGATTATTTACACCTTATCTTAAAAACACAGACATAACCAGTCATGTTATATTGTGTATACTTTGCCATCACTCTTATGAAGACATTACCCGAACAATTGAGAATTATATTTACTCTCGTAAGTACACAATATTTAGCAATTCCCAAAAATTGTTACTTTTTTGCATAATAAATATTTCAAATGTATATTCTTCATATTACATACAAAATTATTTTGAAATGGTTTTTCATGTATGATACCTTAAGCAACAAAATTACCTGTGAAAGTTGAAGTTCATTATTTTTTGTAACTTCTTGAAGAGCGATATATTTTAGCTTAATTGCTTCAAGCTCATTTGCAACATCTATAATCCTATTTTCTTTCTCTTGCTCAATAATTTTCTCACCCGTTTCTTCTTTGCCCGCAATCATTTTCACATCTGCGTTTACATCCCCTGATGATAAAGTTATTTTCATATTTTGTATATCATCAAGTGAAATATTTTCGCTTTGTTTTCTGATGGTATTTAACAAATCGGGATTCTTTAGAAATCGACTGTCTTTAAATAGTAGTGAAGGTATTAATTTCCTTGGGGAACATTGCCTCGTAACATCAGGAAGATTGTGAATCCAGTACTGTTTTAATACTAAAAAGGGATCAAGAAAAACATTTTTTTGCCACTGTATTAGAAGAAAATACCAACCTTCATCTTTATTTCTCGATTTAGGCATATCCAAATTTTCATTAAGTAAAGGACAACTATTTCCTAAGCTATTTACCAAATATCCACCGTCATATTCTCTAATCCCATATTTTAATAAAGAAGAGGGGATCCACACTTGCCTGACAGTATCCTTTATTTTATCCTCAATAATTTTGATTATTTTTGGCACATAACCCATTTCCTCTGCTGGAATATTTTTTATACTTTCTCTTGGTAATCTCTCAATTAAGAACATTAATACTCTTCGAACTTCAACTTCATTGCAGTACAAAATTGTTTGATAACCCATATCACCTCTAAAACCCAAATCCTTTATATGTTGTGCCAAACTGGATGCTATATTCAGTCTCGAACTCATTGATGGTGGAAGTCTTTTTGGTAAAGTTACATCTAAAGTTACAGCTTCCAAACAAGTAGATATAGCGTTAACCACCATATCGGCATCAAACTGTTTAAGGCTTTGAATATCATCACCAATATCGCTAAAAAAATATATTAAGACTAGTTTTTACCAATATGTTTTAAATTACCAATCTAAATGTTTTAATGCATCAATTATAATTTTGTCCACTTCTTCCATTTTAAATACTTGGGTATCCGAACTATCAAAACAAATTAACCTCAAATCTCAGAAAAAAAAAATTTCAACCATTGACCAACTCATAATAGACACCATAGAACACTAAACATATGTACATACCAAGAAGACTAGAACTAAGGAGACCGAACTCCGGCTTTTCGCTGTATAACGCGACGGGCTCGAATATGTCCACCTCCAGAGGCGCTGTAAACAGTAGTGTACCCTGGTTGCTACGGTATATAAACAGATATCTATACGATACTGCGGTTCTGTACTAATCTGTGTGCGTTAGAGGTTAGAGTCCGTGTGACTGTCCGTGGTGCGAATACTAGACCAAAATATTGTATTCGTCCATGCATAGTTATATTTCTATTGAAAACCTTTAATACAATTAATACGCATTCAGGGACGCTCAGCCGCTGACCGCTTTATGTTAGGCCCCCTGCACAATTAACATAAACGTAAAATTAACCACAACCACAAAGATGAAGTATATGAAAATAATGTTCTTGTCTACAACTAATTCAGTTAACATTAGCATTAAGAATGACCTTCAATCGTCAATAACCGTAAACATAAAGATGAAATGATTTTATCTTTACGGTTAAAATTTACGTTTTGCCAGTTATACCAACCTTGTGTCTGTACTCTCATGAAATATGGGTTGAGGGTTACCCTAAATACAGTAGTAACTAACACTAATTAATACTAAATTAGTTAACTAAATTAGTTAACAATTCGATATCCATCATTTCTTCTAATTCCAGTGTCGTTTCTGATTTTTCACACAAAATATTTAATTCAGTGAAATTGGCTGAACTGAATCCTCTATGCGGGAGTTTTAAAATACACACGATTTTACGCAGATTTGTTGTGGACAAAACATAAAAATTACAGTTATGCTTATGGTTATGGTTGTGGTTAGTTCAATTGTGCAACAGGACTTAGTTGTTAGCCTTTTCTGACTGTCAGCG